>JBBDGP010000702.1:67500-267923 GCA_037952835.1 Lithobates septentrionalis | reverse complement strand
ATTACCACAGTACAAACAAAAGGCCACCACCTATAGCTGGCCTTTGCAGCAAGGAGAACATGGAAGGGCAATGCATGCAAAACAAAACCAAAGAAATTCCAAGCTCAAATTACTGACCAGCCTGCTAACCAACAGAATTGTCCTGTCTAACGGCATGCGTTAAAAACAGGTTTTATAGTTATAGGTGAGGGCAGTACCCATATGTTTGTACGATTTTTGGTTGGACTAGCACATTTTAAATACACTAACAAATTAAAGCCAAACTCCAGCTAACACTTACAGCAAACTGTTATTTTCCTTTTGGGATAAAGGTTTTACATAAATTTAAATAGAATCTGATCATTGTAAGTACCCCTGCCAGTGTTAAATGTGTCTTGTCTCATCCCTGTAACTGGATACAATTGCAAGAACACTAGTTCTTTTAAAGAAACAGACTTGCTGGCAGGATCACAGATCAAAATAGAAGACAGTCTAAAAAAGAAAACTAATGTGGCCATCACATCTAAAAATTGATAAGCTGCAATATAATAAATGTTTGCTTTTGGGTTTAATATTGCACAAAAAGCTCTCGTGTCCTTTTTTTTTTATTTTTTGTCTTATAAGTAAGGTACCCATTTTGTTCAACATTGTCAAGCCCTGATAGAGGGAGCCATTTGAACCCCAAAATGCATTTTTTTTTTTAAGGCATAAGAATCTAGATACAATTAAATCTGGACTTTATATATTGTGCCCTCTACAAACCCTTACATTGGCGGCCAGAGTAAAAGTAACCCATTACCTCCAGGACCGTCCTGAATCAACCAGGGCGCTCCCATACCCCTCCATCCTGGCAACCCACCCCTGTATCCCCTCTCTCCATTCCTCCTTAGTAGGGATGAGCCGAACACCCCCCTGTTCGGTTCGCACCAGAACATGCGAACAGGAAAAAAATTCGTTCGAACACGTGAACACCGTTAAAGTCTATGGGACACGAACATGAATAATCAAAAGTGCTAATTTTAAAGGCTAATATGCAAGTTATTGTCAATAAAAGTGTTTGGGGACCTGGGTCCTGCCCCAGGAGACATGAATCAATGCAAAAAAAAGTTTTAAAAACGGCCGTTTTTTCAGGAGCAGTGATTTTAATGATGCTTAAAGTCAAACAATAAAAGTGTAATATCCCTTTAAATTTCATACCTGGGGGGTGTCTATAGTATGCCTGTAAAGGGGCGCATGTTTCCCGTGTTTAGAACAGTCTGACAGCAAAATGACATTTTGAAGGAAAAAACACATTTAAAACTACCCGCGGCTATTGCATTGCCGACAATACACATAGAAGTTCATTGATAAAAACGGCATGGGAATTCCCCACAGGGCAACCCCGAACCAAAATTAAAAAAAAAAAATGATGTGGGAGTCCCCCTAAATTCCATACAAGGCCCTTCAGGTCTGGTATGGATTTTAAGGGGAACCCCGCGCCAAAAAAAAAAAAAAAACGGCGTGGGGTCCCCCTAAAAATCCATACCAGACCCTTATCCGAGCACGCAACCTGGCAGGCCGCAGGAAAAGAGGGGGGACGAGAGTGCGGCCCCCCCCTCCTGAACTGTACCAGGCCACATGCCCTCAACATTGGGAGGGTGCTTTGGGGTAGCCCCCCAAAACACCTTGTCCCCATGTTGATGAGGACAAGGGCCTCATCCTCACAACCGTGGCCGGTGGTTGTGGGGGTCTGCGGGCGGGGGGCTTATCGGAATCTGGAAGCCCCCTTTAACAAGGGGACCCCCAGATCCCGGCCCCCCCCCTGTGTGAAATGGTAAGGGGGTACTTACCCCTACCATTTCACTAAAAAACTGTCAAAAATGTTAAAAATGACAAGAGACAGTTTTTGACAATTCCTTTATTTAAATGCTTCTTCTTTCTTCCTTCATCTTCTTCTTCTTCTGGTTCTTCTGGCTCTTCTGGTTCTTCCTCCGGCGTTCTCGTCCAGTATCTTCTCCGCGGCGTCTTCTATCTTCTTCTCCTCGGGCCGCTCCGCACCCATGGCATGAGGGGAGGCTCCCGCTCTTCTCTTCATCTTCTTCTCTTCTTCATCTTCTTCTTCCTTCTTCTCTTCTTCATGTCTTCTCCGGGCCGCTCCGCAGGTTCTTAAATAACGGGGGGCGGGGCCACCCGGTGACCCCGCCCCCCTCTGACGCACGGTGACTTGACGGGACTTCCCTGTGATGTCACGGGGAATGCCACAGGGAAGTCCCGTCATGTCACCGTGCGTCAGAGGGGGGCGGGGTCACCGGGTGGCCCCGCCCCCCGTTATTTAAGAACCGTCAGACGAAGAGACGCCGTCACACAGCGGGAGCCTCCCTCCATGCCACAGCATGGCTGCGGAGCGGCCCGGAGAAGACATGAAGAAGAGAAGAAGGAAGAAGAAGATGATGAAGAAGAGAAGAAGGAAGAAGAAGATGAAGAAGAAGATGAAGAAGAAGAGAAGAAGATGAAGAGAAGAGCGGGAGCCTCCCCCCCAATGCCATGGGTGCGGAGCGGCCCGAGGAGAAGAAGATAGAAGACGCCGCGGAGAAGATGCTGGACGAGAACGCCGGAGGAAGAACCAGAAGAGCCAGAAGAACCAGAAGAAGAAGAAGATGAAGGAAGAAAGAAGAAGCATTTAAATAAAGGAATTGTCAAAAACTGTCTCTTGTCATTTTTAACATTTTTGACAGTTTTTTAGTGAAATGGTAGGGGTAAGTACCCCCTTACCATTTCACATAGGGGGGGGGGGCGGGATCTGGGGGTCCCCTTGTTAAAGGGGGCTTCCAGATTCCGATAAGCCCCCCGCCCGCAGACCCCCACAACCACCGGCCACGGTTGTGAGGATGAGGCCCTTGTCCTCATCAACATGGGGACAAGGTGTTTTGGGGGGCTACCCCAAAGCACCCTCCCAATGTTGAGGGCATGTGGCCTGGTACGGTTCAGGAGGGGGGGGGGGCCGCACTCTCGTCCCCCCCTCTTTTCCTGCGGCCTGCCAGGTTGCGTGCTCGGATAAGGGTCTGGTATGGATTTTTAGGGGGACCCCACGCCGTTTTTTTTTTTTTTTTTTGGCGCGGGGTTCCCCTTAAAATCCATACCAGACCTGAAGGGTCTGGTATGGAATTTAGGGGGAACCCCACGTCAATTTTTTTTTTTAAATTTTGGCTGGGGTTCCCCTTAATATCCATACCAGACCTGAAGGGCCTTGTATGGAATTTAGGGGGACCCCCACATCATTTTTTTTTTTTTTTTTTTTTTTTTTTTGGTTCGGGGTTCCCCTGTGGGGAATTCCCATGCCGTTTTTATCAATGAACTTCTATGTGTATTGTCGGCAATGCAATAGCCGCGGGTAGTTTTAAATGAGTTTTTTCCTTCCAAATGTCATTTTGCTGTCAGGCTGTTCTAAACACGGGAAACATGCGCCCCTTTACAGGCATACTATAGACACCCCCCAGGTACGAAATTTAAAGGGATATTACACTTTTATTGTTTGACTTTAAGCATTAATAAAATCACTGCTCCTGAAAAAACGTCCGTTTTTAAAACTTTTTTTGCATTGATCCATGTCCCCTGGAGCAGGACCCAGGTCCCCAAACACTTTTTATGACAATAACTTGCATATAAGCCTTTAAAATTAGCACTTTTGATTTCTCCCATAGACTTTTAAAGGGTGTTCCGCGGCATTCGAATTTGCCGCGAACACCCCAAATTGTTCGCTGTTCGGCGAACTTGCGAACAGCCAATGTTCGAGTAGAACATGAGTTCGACTCGAACTCGAAGCTCATCCCTACTCCTTAGTTTTCCCGCCTTCCCTTCCCTTGTGTTTTCCCTCCCCTCTTTTCTGACGCCCCCCCCCCCCACCTCGGGCGATGAAGTTCTGGTGGGGTGGGAGGTGGTCAGGGGATGGGAAAGGAGGCAGAAGATGACTGAGGCTTTCCTTCCTCTATCGCCTCCTATTGGAGGATTTACTGATGAGGGGAGCTTTGGCCTCTCAGCGATTAGTTGGGAGGTATTTGTCACTTGATATATAACTATAAGTTTGAAGTGTATATGAACTCTGTCTCTCCCTCCATGTGATGATGACGATTATGTTCCTTCCCTTCTCTCCTCAGCTGTTTCTAATATATGTATGTATTTATTGTCTAAGGCCTATGTTGGGCATTACTAAATAAAAAAATTATATTTGAAAAAAAAAAAAGTAACCCATTACGTTGGATATTAATGGAAAATTGCCCCTCCACATTGGTGGTCAATGTAGGCTACAGGTTGTACCATCA
The DNA here is from genome assembly GCA_037952835.1 of Lithobates septentrionalis. Taxonomy (NCBI): domain Eukaryota; kingdom Metazoa; phylum Chordata; class Amphibia; order Anura; family Ranidae; genus Lithobates; species Lithobates septentrionalis. The sequence continues at coordinate 263,646 of JBBDGP010000702.1, read as the reverse complement.
CTGCTCAAGGAACCCCTAGCAACCTCCTGAAGCAATGTTAGGGTTCCACAGAACCCTGGCTGAGAAGCCTGCTTATATTATGTGATTCCAACATGTGCAATCACCAGGAGCCAAACAGTTCATCTTAATGTTTTTACAGCAGCCCTTTACCCGTCTGTTATTACGGGGCACAAGCCCAGATTGTGAAAGGGAATCTGTGAAAAATGTTGTCCAAGTATACAAATCTAAGGATTAAGCAAACCTATAATACTTAGAGAATGCATTACTGTGTAATGGATCAAACCTAGATCATAAAAAACACAGTATCTAATGTATAACAATAGAGAGGGTTTTGAAACACATCATATGTGATTGGCTCACTGATAGTTTGCCATATACAGTTGTGTGAAATAGTATTTGCCCCCTTTCTGATATTTATTTTTTTTTCTGCATATTTGTCACACTTAAATGACTCAGATCATCAAAACTAATTTTATTATTACACAAAGATAACCCGAGTAAATACAAAATGCAGTTTTTAAATGATGGTTTCATTTATTAAGGCAAAAAAGATGTCCATACCTGCCTAGCTTTATGTGAAAAAGTAATTGCCCCCCAAAGCCTATTAACTTGTTGTGCCACCCTTGGCAACAACTGCAATCAAGCGTTTGCAATACTGGCAATGAGTCATTCATATTGCTGTGGAGCAATTTTGGCCCATTCTTCTTTGCAGATTTGTTTTAATTCAGCCACATTGGAGGGTTTTCCAGCATGAACGGCCTGTGTAAGGTCGTGATACAGCATCTCAATTGGATTTAAGTCCGGACTTTGACTAGGACACTCCAAAACCTAAATTTTGCTTTGTTTGAACCATTTGGCAGTGGACTTGCTGTTGTTTTTCGGAATCATTGTCCTGCTGCATAAGCCAAGTGCACTTGAGCTTGAGGTCACGAATTGATGGCCGGACAATCTTCTTTAGGATTTTCTGGTGGAGCTCAGAATTCATGATTCCCTCAATTATGGTAAGTCGTCCAAGTCCTGAAGCTGCAAAGCAGCCCCAGACCATCACGCTACCACCACCATGTCTGTCTGTTGGTATGTCCTTGTTATGAAATTCTGTATTCGTTTTATGCCAGATGTAACGGGACGCACACCTTACAAAAAGTTACATTTTTGTTACATCAGTCCACAAAATGTTTGCCTAAAAGTCTTGGGGATAATCAAGATTTTTTTTGGTAAATGTGAGATGAGCCTTTATGTTCTTTTTGGTCAGCAGTGGTTTTGGCCTTGGAACTCTCCCACGGATACCATTTTTTTCCCAGTCTCTTTCTTATTGTTGAATCATGAACACTGATCTTACCTGAGGCAAGTGAGGCCTGCGGTTCTTTAGATGTTCTGGGTTCTTTTATGACCTCCTGGATGAGTCATCGTCATGCTCTTGGAGTAATTTTTGTAGGCTGGTCACTCCTGGGAAGGTTCACCACTGTTCCAAGTTATCTCCATTTGTGGATAATGGCTTTCCCCGTGGTTCACTGGCATCCCAAAGCCTTAGAAATGGCTTTGAAACCCTTCCTAGACTGATACATGTACATTACTTTGTTTCTAATATGTTCTTGAATTTCTTTAGATTGTGGCATGATGTGTGGCTTTTCGTGATCTGTTAGCGTTGCTTCACTTTGTCAGACAGCTTCTATTTATGTGATTTCTTGATTCAACAGGTCTGGCAGTAATCAGGCCACGGTGTGGCAAGTGAAATTTAACTCCGCTTTCCAAAAAATTGTTAATCACAGTTCATTCATGATTAAGCATGGGAGGGGCAATTACTTTTTTTCATGAGGCCGGGCAGGTTTTTTCTCTTTATAAATAATAATTTAAAAACTGCATCTTGGATTTACTCAGGTTATCTTTGTGTAATAAAATTTGTTTGATGATCTGAATCATTTAAGTGTGAGAAATATGCAAAAAATAAAAAATCAGGAAGGGGCAAATACTTTTTCTGTATTTTGTGTGGCATCTTGTAGAGCTTAAGCATTCGTACATCTGTTCAATCAATATTCATATCTCCCATAGTATGAATTGTTTGTGGGGGTGTGGCGCTCCCTTGTGAACTGTGGAAAATTAAATGTGCATAGACAGTGACTATGCCAAATAAGTTAAATAGTAATCCAGACACAAACGGTGAAGACTGTGAAATTCTTACTGGGTGAACCCATAGTATATAACACAAACCTTGTAGAAATATATATATATGTATATGCAACCCCTATCATATTGCATATACCTCTATGTCACAAATAGTGTCAGAGAATTCTACTAGGTGCTGCTGCTGAGCAGCTATTGTGATAAATCCAACGTATATGTATGCAAAATTAGTGACATATGCATATACCAGTGCAGAAACAGATATATGACAGTGCAATGTATATAATATGACAGTGCAATCCAGCACATACGTATATGTATGACCGTGCAATCCAACTTATAAATGTGCAATAAAGTGCAATATAGTGCAATCAAGTCCAACAAAACTCTAAATGGCATCAAAATTGCAAAAAAAGGCAAAAAAAGAGAGAGTCTATTCTCAAATAGTGCATCCCAATTTTGAATGGCAGCAGAAAAGTTCCAACAGCTTAGTGACTTTTGGTGCCCACAGAGGTAAATCCGTGACTTCTGTGCTCCCCTTTGGCTCCCCACTCACCAGCTTCCACTACCCCTGCAGGGGTGACAGGCAATCTAGGATCCCAAAGCCGTCCTCTTGTCCGGTATCCCGTGGTTGCTACGATGGAATGGCCTCTCTCCCAGGAATTCCGGATTACCACCTCATACGATATCCAGGACGGGGATCGTCAGCTAAGCCCTCATGGAAAGAGATGCCACCTCATAGTGTAGTATGATAAAAACTTTAATGGCATAAAAACTCCCCTCTGGGGAAAAAAACACACAGCGCACTACACTATGGGTGAAGCCGAGAGCCAGGAAATGTTTCCCGCAGCGTGCGGCGTGCGGTCCAGCTTCGTTCCAGGCTCTCTCGCTCCGTACCCGGAAATGACGTAAGTGCGTAGCCCCGCCTTACGCGTTTTGTCATCGACGTTTTCGCCGCCTTTGAAAACGTCTGACGAAACGCGTAAGACGGGGCTACGCATAGTTTTTGTGGTTTGACTATATCTCCCATGGTGTAGACAAGTAGCAATTGCCTTTTGAAGTGAAATGCTGCCTGTGTGTGACAATGGTCTTGCTTTATGCAGTGCTGATCTCAAGGAGCTTGTAATCTAAGGTAAGTAGGGATGGGCTGTGTGTTTGAGTCAAACATCAGCTGTTTGCGTGTCTGCTGAACAAACGGGGAGCACGGCGGGAAGTTCGCCTGCCAATGAGTGCCCCATAATGCGCTGCGCTCTCTGTGCATTGATTGCTGATGACTGGCCAAAGCATGCACCTGACCTGTATGCTTTGGCCTCGATGTACTGTGAGAGCCATGATTGGCCAAAAGCAGAGTCCACGCTCTACACTCTATAAGGCTGCTGCTTACACGGCAGACATATATAGTGTGTGTGTGTATATGGAGATTAGGCAGGTAGTTAGTGGATAGTGTGTTCAGTCAGTTTAGTGCAGTCAGTGTAGTGTACAGGCATACCCCACTTTATAGTACACAATGGGACCAGAGCATGTATGTAAAACAAAAATGTACTTAAAGTGAAGCAATACCTTTTTTCACTTCTCAATGCATGTACTACATTGCAATAGTCATTTACAGGCAAATTTACCTCAGCTTATGCTAAAATCTACTTGGGTGACTGGGAGAATTGGCTCTTTGATGGTGGAGGGACATCATTGGTGTTCCTGTCCAGGATTTTATCCTGCCACAGGTACATCGATGACATCCTCATGCTGTGGTCAGACATCAAGGTAGAACTACAATCCTTTGTCGGGACTCTTAGTGATAATTTCTACGATTTGAGTTTTATGTGTGACTTTCATAGGGAGAGCATAACTTTTGGATCTGACAACTTTCCTGGACGAGGACAGACGTATTAAAACTAAATTATTCAGGAAGTTAACCACAGCGAATAGTTTAGTAAATGCAGAAAACTTTCATCCTAAAACATTAAGATACCAGTTAGCCAATACCTTAGGACTCGCCTCAACTGTACGAACGAACAGGACTTTGAACAGGAAGTAAATACTTTGTGGGAAAGGTTCCACTCAAGGGGCTATAACAAGAAATGGCTTACTCAAGCCTACAATAGAGCGAGAGATAGCGATAGGGACTCTCATTTTCATATGTAGAGAGGGTCAAGAAAAGGAGTTGGGTCCTATTAGATTGAGTTTACAATATACTCAAAAGACTAGTAGGATAATGAACATCTGTTCAGAACATTGGCATCTACTAAGGGAATTTATCTCCAGAGACCCACAATTAGTGCACAGGAGGGCACGTTCACTTAACAATGTTCTGGTGCACAGTGACATCTCTTGGAGACCCCCCAAATATTCTACACGCACGGGCATGACCCAGTGTGGGAGCTGCGAGTTCTGCCCCTATATATTAGAGGGCGACTCTCTACAACTACCCACAGGGAGATTGTTAAAATGAAGACAAAAGGCCAACTGTGAAACTATGGGGGTAGTCTATGTAATCCTCTGCTCCTGTAATTAGTTTTATGTGGGCACGATGATTAGACCGTACGTAAATGGTTTCAGGAACACATCTATGAAATCGAGACCTATCATCTTAAGGCCCCATTGGCCAGACACGTATGCTTACAGCATGATAAAGACGCCCAATGTTTGAAATGTTGGGTCCTTGAAGTTATTCCTCAGGATAAAATGGGGGTAACTTTGACCAAGGGGTTCTCCAGCATGAGGCCCACTGGATTTGGGAGCTGGAGGCCACAAAGGCCCCTGGGTTTTGTCCCTTTCCTCAAATTACTGCGATTCGGGTTCTTTCTCCTTCCTTCCCCTGTATATACCTGATGTTTTGCTTTCAATTTGGGAAGAGTTGTTTAGTGTTATCATTAACAGGAATTAGTCCTTTGACATTACTGCAGGGAAGGTTGGTCTATGTTGATGGGTTTTCCATTTGTCTCCCTCATGTGGACATTTTGTATTTATCACTTTCATTTTTCCCCTTTCAGTTATTGTGAAACAATCCACAGTGCTTGCGTCAATGTGTGTGGCGTGGGAGGACGTCGCCCGGCGTATGACACGGTGATGACGCCATGCATGTATCGGCATAGCTGATGAGCATGTGACATGTTGGGACGCACACACGCCGTGCAGGAAAGCATGCACCAACAGCCATTTAAAGCCCAGGGGCGATGCATGGAGACAGAGCTGCTCCTGATTTGCGCCTCTGAAGCATCCGGCAGAGTCCCATGGAACCAGTCAGGCCATCTCTTTGACCACCTCTTGTGTTGTGATCTTCCTGCCAGCCACAGCTTGACACCAAAGAAGTGGTAAACCTCATCAAGGAAATTTGTCAAGGACAATGACCTACTACAGGATCCGATAAGTACTTTTTCAAACGCCCTTTCCTTTTCTTGGATATGGATTTGTTTTTCTTTTTCAATGATTTTTATACAGATTTTTAAAGTAAACAATGTCAACAATAGCCGTTATATCGATAGACGGTCCTTGGCTATATACCAGGGTATTAGTCTACCAGGGTACGCTAAATTGTGAGGAACTCGTAATACCGGTTTGAGGTACCGGCCAGTCTGAGCTCTCCAGCAGTTGTGGATACCCCAGTGGACCTGAGCGCCCACGAAGGGCAATATAGTAGCACAGGTAGAGAGAATACAATTAAAAGGAGTAGACAAGAGGAATAAAGCCTTAGAAAGGGGAAGAGGAAGGTGCACCCTATCCCAGGGGAAAAAAAGTGGGGGGGCAGACATTCCATTGCATAGCTGTCTCATAGAGTATTTGACAGGTATTTTAATCCAGGGGTCCCAAGTCTTCTCCAATGGGACAAGTTTATCATTTAGAAAAGCATAGGCGCTCATGTACCATTATCCAAGATAGTTTGGATTTAAATAAATGAAAGGGAACTGGGGAAGATTTCCATCTTGCTATGGAGACCCTGGCTGCTACGAATATAAAGGCTATAAGTCTGTTTGTGTGTCTCATTGTTCCCACTATCAGGCGCCCCAACAGTGCCTTCAGTGGTGATTTTTAAAGAGGTTCACTTGAGTGAGTGAGTATATGAAATTATAGGTGCAGAACCAGAACCGCCTGACTTTTGGGCATGTACACCAAACATGGAACATTGTTCCTTTCATACCACACCCTCTGAAACACTGCGGGGACACGCCAGGGACAAAGGAGGCTACTTTCGTCGGCACCATATACCACCGCAGAAGGACTTTATAGTTCACTTCAATCAGCGATGTATTGATATGATTTAGATCTATCTTACTCCAATCCCCTGTAGCCAGTCTCCTCCAGGTCCTGCTCCCATTTGTGCATCTAAAATAGCTTTATCAGATGCGGAGGTCAATATGGAATAAATTTTGGATATGTGACATGTGTGTTTGTCGAAACTCCTGCATAGATATTCCATTGGTGTTGACAAGGTTAAATCTGAGTTGCGATTTAGTGCCGCTAAAAGGTGTGCTATCTGAGAGTATCGGTACAATTCCGAATTAGGAAGCTGGTGTGATTCCTGAAGGGACTGTTTGGACAGAACACCTCTATGGTCACAAAAATCCATAATTTGTAGTAGACCTTTATTGGTCCACCAGGCGAAATTTTGGGGGTGAAGACCCGGGGGGAATGAGGGGTTCCCAAGTAAGGGAGCCAATGGGGCATGCAGAGATCTAAATCCATGGGTGACTAGGAGTTTATCCCACAAGTTCAAAGAATATAAGGATGGACACAGCACGACTGGCCTATCCTTTGCTCGCATCCACATTAAGTGGCTAATCTCCTTATTGGGATAAAGAGATGACTCCAAGAAAATCCAGAGCGGTCGGGAATGTCGTGAATAGAAGCGGAGCAACTGTGTCAACTGCGCAGCTTAATGGTATTTGACCAAGTCTGGAGCTCCTAATCCCCCCCCCCCCTCAATTTAGGTGTATATGAAGGTGTGCCCGTTTACCCTGGGTCTTTTTTATTTCCCCATATAAATTGTAGCAACTGTGTTTTGAATTTCTTTAAGTCCATCATAGGTAGCATTATAGGGAGCGTTCTAAATAAGTATAGCACTTTAGACAAAACATTCATTTTGACTGAGTACAATCGACCAAGGGGAGTTGTTGGACCATCGTTAAAGGTCTTCCCTTAATCTTTTGAACAAGGGGGGGGGTAGTTCTTCCGGTATAATGTTTGGAGGGGAGGGGGTTAGGGAGATGCGTAAAAATGGGAGGGTTTCAGTTTGCCACTTGAAGGAGAATACATTTTGCATGGCTCGGAATATATGTGTGTTTCTAAGGAGATATTTAGAGCTTGAGATTTAGAGTGATTTACTTGTAAACTAGAGACAGAAGTGAAGTGATGTAGCATTAGGTGTAGATTTGGTATAGAGGTAACTTGGGAAGAGGAAGCATCAGCATGTCGTCCGCAAACGGAGCACATTTATGTTCACGATCCCCGCAATAGACCCCCCCTGTATACCCTGGCTCTCTCGGATTTTGATTGCTAATGGCTTCAATGCCAAGATGAATAAAATCGGGGACAAGGGGCAACCCTGTCTGGTTCCTCTATGTATAGCAAAATCTTTAATGAAAAGGTGGGCCTTAGGTTCGCTGTAGATTGCTTGTAGTATTGTTAGAAATTTAGGGCCAAACCCATAGCGTTCTAAAGCAAAGAAAAGTCCCAGGAAAGGGAGTCAAATGCCTTGAGGAGATCTAGAGACAACAACATCACTCCTCTCTTCCCCTGACTATCCCAATCAGAATTCAGCGCCAAAATAATTTCTATAAATCGCCTAGTTTGGTCTGGGGCCTGTCTATTAAAAACAAATCCTACCTGGTCCGGGTGAATATATTTAGACAGAAAGATGCTCATGCGAGTGGCTAGGATTTTTGTCATTATTTTAAGGTCGGCGTTAATCAACGAGATTGTGCGAATTATCGTCCGATCTCCAAGGTCCTTATTTGGTTTGGGGATGACGTGAATAAAGGCATTGTTCTCGTGCACTTTCGATGGGTTCAGGCATTTGATAGCGGTTACTATTTTTCCCACAGTAAATTCTGCTTCCATTAACTCCACGTGAGCACGAGCCATCGTAGGGAGCTGGAGATCACGAAAGAAGTCTTCTGCCTTATCTTTGGAGAAAGGTCTAGAAGAATCATAGAGTTTAGAATAATAGGTGAAAAATTCCCCTAAAATGAATTGAGGAATTTGTTGGGATAGTTGACCATTTTGCAGATCTAGTTTTGGCATGCCCGGATTGAATGGCTGAGGGGTCAGTTTTCTTGCCAGTAGTCTGTTGGGTTTATCACCCATGGTATAGTACCGACGTCTGGACCATTTAATATATTTTTCTGCTTTTGTAGTAAGACTAAGATTTAGAGCCATGCGAGCTGCATCAATCTGGGGTCTAAGGTCAAGGAGTTGATTTGAGCGCTGTTTTCGCAGGAGGCGCCGAAACTTCTCATCTTGTTGCTCAATGATTTGCTCTCATGCCCGTTTGCCTCTGGAGGATACTTGTATCAATTTACTTCAAATTGTTGCCTTGTGAGCTGCCCAGGTAACACTCTGAGATGTGGTGGAGGAAGGATTTTCTTGGAAATAGAGTTTCAGAGAAGTTTCTATGTCCGAAATAATTGCAGGATCATTGAGCAATGAAGCATTCAGGCGCCAAGATGAGGGCTGCGGTTTAATCCACAAGTCTATCAGCGTAATTTGAACTGAGTGATCCAACCATGCCATGGGAAGAATGCTAGCTGATAATATAAATGAAAGTAAGGGAGATAAAGTGAACAAATGGTCTATGCGCGAGTGGGTTCTATGTACATGGGAATAGAACGTATAGTCCCTATTGGTGGGATGGGCATCTCTCCATATGCCAAGCAAGTCACAGGGGTGCAGTATTCGTGCTATTCTACCGCTTTGCTTAGGAGTATGTTTTAAGATTGCCTTGGGTGGATTGGATTTGTCTAAAATTTGGTCCAGGGAGGTATTGCTATCTCCACCCAATATTACGTGGCCCATCACATGGGGCATAACCACTGCTAACATCGACTGGAAGAAATTTGCTTTCTAGAATTGGGGGCATAATACGAAAGCAATGTAACTGCATGTTCATTGATTTTTTTCCCCGCAACCATGAGATATCGACCACCTTTGTCTCTTTATCACTGTAGTAGGTGTAAATAGGACCTTCTTTGTCATGCATATCGCCACCCCTCGTTTTTTTGTCTGGGCCATTTGATAGAACTTTGGGTATCTGGTTCTTAAGTATTCAGATGTTCGAGAGAAGTGGGTCTCTTGTAATTACAAGACATCCACTCCTAACTTGTGATAGTGTTGAAAGGCCATTGTTCATTTGGTAGGGGAATTAAGGCCCTGAACGTTATGGGTCAGGATTCTATATTTCGTGGGGGGCCTAGTGGGCATGGTTCGGAGGGTTGCACTCGCCTGAAAGAGGATTCAGAGTCTTCGGTTGGAGGTCACCAGAAAGCCCATGGAGATGTCTGCAGTCTTGAAGGAAGGGTGCACTATAGTGAAGAAAAGCTCGGAAAAAGAAAAGGATAGAAAAATGAGTAAAGTAATACTGTACACCCCTAACCAGCATCAAAGTGAGCGCTCAAAGGGGTGCAATCAAACAAGAACACAAACTGTATAACAGTATCTAGTTGGAGAAACCAAGCCTCCATGTCGTTGTGTGAAGTCGCCTCTACTCTCAAGAGAGAGGCAAGTTCACCAAGGGTGGCATACGCTTCCGCTCTGCCCCTTCTCTCACATCAACCAAGAGAGGTGACATGGGTAACCCCCTAAGTAAGGTGCGGAACTCTCGCTCAAACCAGTAAACATGAGAAAAACTGTTACGGGTATAAAGATGTGTCCCAAACAATGGACGGTGGTGCAAGACACCTGGTCTCAAAAATGAGAAGGCATGTAGAGCCCAGACGATAGTCTCCTGGGTGGTCAGGTAACAGATAGGGACTTCCTGGAATTTGGAACTCTTTGGCTGGGACCACAGAGTGGACACAGGCATAGCATCTGTGCGATTGTCAGTGGGGACAGGAGAGTCTCTTGAAATTAGTCCTGGTTCCAGAAGTGTTTCCTCGCCAGCTCGGAAGTTGGTAAAGGAATATGGCTTGCCTTTATATGAAAAAGATGAATGGAAAGGAAAGGACCATCGATATTTGATTGACGATTGATCAGGAGGGATAGTAATGGTTTCAAGGATCTCCGCTTCTGAATCGTCACCTGGGAAATATCTGCAAAGATCTGGACTGTGTGTCTGAGGAGGGATAAATTGCCTTTGGTCCTGGCCGCCATCATGATCTTCTCCTTGATCTTGTAAAAGTGGGGTTTGGCTATCGCATCCCTAGGTAAGCCATCAGGCCTAGGCGCTGTTAGAGCACGATCAACTCCTATCTATTTCCAGGTGATGAGGAGAAATATCGGGTATCGGATCCTTTATCAGGGATTGTACTGCATTTTCCAAGTCCACCACCGATTCAGGGGGGCCCCGAACATGGTAGTTATACCGTATTGACCTATTTTCCAGGTCTTATATTTTTCCATTAGCCTGATCAAGTTGGTCTTGAAGGGATGATATCATTTTGGAATTCTGATTAACCCATTTCACCATTCCATCCATTTTAGACTTTATGTTGTCCAGTCGATCACCAATGGTTTGAAAGTCATATTTCAGGTCCGTAGTAATGATTGTGCATGCCTTAGATAGTTCTTGTTGCAGGAGGGAGAAAATCTGGCAAGGAGCACTGCATCACCAGTGTATGTGGCTGCCTGCATAGGAGCTTGAGCCTGTGTAGTGGTGCTGTTTTGGCTCAGGCCCAGCTCAGCAATGTGTCTGTCAGTGGATGAAGCTGGGGAGTCTACATGCTCAAGTCCCCTGTCAGGGGAGGCAGATGAGGGAGAAAGCTGTGGAAGCTCACCTCGTGGAGTGTGCAGGAACTCCTCTTGAGATTGAGAGGAGAAGGGATCTCTGCCCATGCTGTCTTGCGAGACTGCATCCAACTGAGGTGAGACCGGTTTCTGTGTCTGTGGGCCACTTCGTGCAGTCTCTCCTTTTCCAGATGCAATATTGGCTGTGGGAGGCTGCCACTGTGTCTGTGAGGACAGCGCCAAACAGGACTGCTGTGGTGGGGGGGGCTTTTTTTTCGTCGTTTCCCGCTCCTCTCGGCTGCATCATCCGTTCCTGAATCTGGGGGGATCCAGTAGCATGTGATATGCTCTCCCTCCAGTGCTTTTTTTAACTTTTAGGGCCGGGGACGTGCAGAGCCCAGTCAGAGCATGGCTGATTCTGGTGCCATGCGCATGGGCACTATGGATTTGTTTTTTATACACTACTTTACCTTGAATTACAAAAGGCCCTATGGGATTACAACTGGTAATGTTTTGTTGTGACAATGCTTGTGAGCTTATGATACAGTGACTGTGTGGAACCATACATTTTATGTTGTTTCAAACTTGTTCCTGACATCCGTACCGCCTCTGGACCACTGGTACAAATTTAAACACATTCACCTACACACCAATACCCCCGTTTGGGCCTTCATCTTGTCCGGATTTAGTGTGCCTTCTGGAAAACCATTGTCCAATTATACCGCAAACAGGATCCTTGGAGTATTTTTTACATGTATACAACCCATACCATCTCTTTCCACATGACTAGGGTGGGCGTGGGGTATTATTCCATTTACAATCTCTGACTATTATTTGGTTTGAGCTACATGATTCAAGAGGTGGCCGTTTGATGATTTTAATGTGTCATTTCTAAACATACCTTTCTTACTAATAAATATTTTGTTAATTTGGTATATACCCGGGCTATGGCATTTTTTGTTCACCAATGGGGATGGTTGACCCTAAACAGGTCTTTTATTCTTGAGTTACATTTACAAGCATAACTGATTACCTAGGCAAGCTGGCCAACCCCGAAATTGAATATGTTGTAGTCCTGGGTCCCCTCTTGGTACTTCCCTATTGTGCAGAGTATTGAAATTCATGGGCTGGAAGCTTCTTGTATACAGCAGAACACCTTTACTTTCATGGAGGATATCTTTTATTATGGCTTTACATCATGTAGACATAAAACAGGAAGCAGGAATATACAAGAACATATATTGAGGAAAGACAAGCACTTCCTCTCATTACATTACCATAGAATACAAACCATAACACTGCAGTGCCACTTGCTGGATAGAAAGGTATAATGTACACAGTTTATAAAAGCAACTTTACATTACATGCTGTTGCTCTTCCAACACCCCTTCTCAACGACATGTGCTTTGTCAAATTATATTCAGCTTCTTCTGGAAATAACTATGATGTTCCTTCAACAAAGGCTTGGTGAGTGCATCGGCAGTCATCTCCTCTGACAGGCAATAATGAAGGTCAAAAAACAGCTTGTTCTTGATCATCCCTCAGTAGGTGATACTTGACGTTGATGTGTTTGGTTCTAGGATTGACACTTTCTTATGTGTAAGCTTTATACATTCCTAGTTGTCTTCAAAAATGGGAATTGGTTTTGACATGTCTATCCCAATGTCCACAAATGTTGACAAATCCATATCGCTTCTTGACCTGCGTATGCTGCTGCAATGTACTTTGCTTCAGTTGAAGAGCGACAGTTACTTGCTTTTGACTAGACCAACTTATGGTTCCTACCCCATATTGGAAGATGAATCCACTTGTGGATTTGTGGTCTGTGCAGTCCCTGGCCCAATCAGCATCCACATATCCGACCAGTTTTGGATTGGATGTTGCTGGTAACCGTAACTTCATCTAAATTGTTCCTTTGAGGTACTGCATCACTCTTTTCTCATTGCACTCCAGTCACGGTGACGGGGAGCTGAGACTTTCCTGAATAGTATGCCCACTGCTGCGGCTATGTCTGGTCTTGTCACAGTGGCAACATATAGCAGCTTACCGATTTTGCTCTGCAATACATGTCATTGTTGGGTAGCAAGTTTTCTGCTAATTTTCTATTTAGATAGCCTGGTTCCATAGGCGTTTTGACTTCCTTTGCATCTTGCATATGGAATTGTTCCAAGATATTGGAGATTTTCTGAGATTGGTTGAGACGATAACTTCCATCTTCTTTCTCTATTTGGATTCCCAGATAGTGTTCCCTAGCTCTTTTGATTTCAAAATTTCTTTTAGCTTGTGATCTAATTGTAATCCCCTTCTTGTTCAAAACAGGTTAGAATGTCATTGACATGGATAAGGATGTAAACCCATCTGTCGTCTTGTTTCTTGGAGTAGAGACAGTCAATCGCCAATCATGACGCCCGCCGGACTCGAAAAATAGAAAAGAAAAACACTCCCCCCTCCTGGGAGGCTACCGGCCATCTGCCTCCTCTCTGCTTTGACCGCTCTTATATAGGCAAGGGGCAGGGCCACCTGGCTATGTCACACGGTGGCACCACCCCCTTGTGACATCATAAGAGAGCGGTCCCCCGAGTGACGTAACCACGTGGCCCGCCCCTTGTCTATATAAGAACTGTCAAAGCAGAGAGGAGGCAGAGGGCCGGTAGCCTCCCAGGAGGCAGAGAATTTTTTTTTTTTCTTTTCTATTTTTAGAGTCCAGCAGGCATTGTATCCATCATCAATCACATCAAGGGACAAGGGAGTTTAGGCTCATCTTGCCTAATAACCTTAACCTCAACTTTCCTGACTTTCCCATCTTTGCTTGGAAACACTTGGGTTATCAGGCCCAAGGGCCACTTGTTTCTCCTCGACTGAGAGTCTTTCAGAAGAACAATGGTGCCATGTTCCAAGTTAGGTTTGCTGTCTTCAAAGGGATTGAGTTTCTATAGAGTACAGTCTTTTGGAACATTCTTGTGATTTTGAAGGCATTCTAGTGTTGGCGCATAAGTCTCTTGTTGGACACAATCTCTGAGCAGCATCTTACCTTAGACGGTCACTGGTGCTACAAACCCAAGTGGGTTATACAGACTGTTTATTGTAGACAAGACACCTCGCTGTGTGAAAGGCTTTGGTTCCTGGTTGACCTGGAAGGTGAGGGTGTCAAACTTGAGATTCCCAATTGAGTCCCAGGCTCCGCTGCATATTTAGGCAAGTCTAGGTATTTCAAATCACTGGCATGATCTTGAGAGGAGATGGCCTCCATGACAGTCTTGCTGTTTGAAGCGATCTTATGCAACCTAAGGTTTGAACAGGCAAGTGTGGTTTGGGTACTCTTAAGTAGACTGATTGCAGCTTCAGGTGATAGAAGTGACTTTAGGCCATCATCTACATAAGTCTCTCTCAATGAACTAACATCTTGCCCATAGTCTTTTTCACCTTCTTGGGCAAATAGTACAAGTCCATTGATAGCAGCAGCAGGGGATGGGCTATTGCCAAAAACATGCACTTTCATGCGGTATTCTATAACATCTTTAGTTATCCCTAAACCAGAAGAATCTCAAAGTTCTTATGTTCTTCCTTGATGTGAAAACTGTGAAACAATTGTATGTCAGCAAGTGTGGCAATGGCTTCCTTCCGGAATCTGAGAACGTCAAGAAGTGTGTTGTTGAGATCTGGTCCTTTTGTTCTATTCTCGCTACACATTTGCCCCTGGCGTGTATGTAGCTCAACATACAGCTTAAACCTTGAATCCTAAAATAACCAGATTGTTTTTAACTTTGGATCTTTATTACAATGAACAGGTGGTGGCCATATAAGAATAGGATGTACACGTGGTGAATCTAGAAATAAACAGATAAAGGTGTCCGTTTATGAAACAGTGATAAGCTGTGATCCTGGGGATCGCAGCTCATCTCTGACCATTAGCGGTTTATCAAAGTGTGAAGATCAATGGAGAACTTGTTCTCCGTTGATCTTCACAGCGTGCAGAGAAGCTCTCATTAATATGCACAGAAATGGCCAGTTTATGAAGTGTTGATGTCAGCACTTCACTGGTGATCTGTGCTCAAATTCACACTCCCCAGTTCACCAGCCCAGAGCTGGTGAACTGAGGAGGGAGGAGAGAATTCACCCGAGAAGTCAGGAGGAAATAGGAAGTTTATTGACTTCCTCCTTCCATCTTGCCGCCAAGAGAGATAGGAATTACATCTCCCCGTGTTTCACCAGCCCCCACCTAAGCTCTACACCAGGTTAGACACATATATATAAATTATATTTGTGTGTGTGCATAGCTCTATATATGTGGGCATATATATATATATCTATATGTGTGTGTGTGTGTATATATATATATATATATATATATATATATATATATATATATATATATATATATATATATATATATATATATATATATATATATATATATATATATATATATATATATATATATATATATATTATACAGTGGCGGCCTATCCATATGGGGTGCAGGAGCGCCGCCCCCCTAATCCATGTGCCCGGCCCCTAATCTACATGCAGGGCACCGTACACATGGATTCCAAAGGGTATTTTTTTTTTTTTTTGAAGCACATGAATAGCCAATTGGTTTTTAATTGTCTTCAAAAAAGGGGTGGCTCGGGACACAGAGCACTGATCAATGCGCCCCATGCCCACCCACTTATGTGACAATAGCAAAATAATATTTGCTATTGTCTTCTTGATTCTCCTTTCAGCCAATCAGAAAGTGGGTCCTGAGACCCATCACCCAATTGGCAGAGGGAAGAAGAGATCCTATTGGCCCACGAGGAGGAGGAAGGAGAAGACCCAAGGGAAGTTGAGAAGGAGGAGATGCAGGGTGATTCCGCCCCTGGAGGAAGCGCTGCCCACAACCTAGATGGGGTAAGTGCAGGGCTGGTGACCGACCAATCGGAGGGGGGCTACCTGTGACCTGACCGACCAAGTGGGGGGGTGTTTGGATTGTTTGCCGACCCCCAAAAAACGATGCCACTATTTTAATATAGACTGCCAGCACCCAGCTCCAGTCTCACAAAGAAATGTGTGGTTCATAGACATGTGCATTCGTTTTCGTCCGAATGCATTTTCGTCCGAATTTTAGGTATTTTCGTTATCGTTTTAACAAACGATAACGAAAGTGCAGAGTCCGAAAAACGAAAGATCCGACATAAACAAATGCTTTATTTTCGTTTTCGTTGCTACAACAGTTCGATATAGATAGGAGATTCGACATGATGATGACAATAACGATCTGTGTCCATCAAACCTGCGGTCGAATGTGCCTAACCTTAGCTCTATTAGTCCAAGATTATTCTACATAGAGAGAAAAGATTCGACGTAGAGAGAAAAGATTCGACGTAGGGGAGGAAAGATTCGACGTAGGGGAGGAAAGATTCGACGTAGGGGAGAAAAGATTCGACGTAGGGGAGGAAAGATTCGACGTAGGGGAGGAAAGATTCGACGTAGGGGAGGAAAGATTCGACGTAGGGGAGAAAAGATAAATAAAAATAATGATGATGATGAATGTTATTGGCTGATTGTAACCAAAGAGGTGGAGCAGTAAAATAGCTAGAACTAAGTACACACGTACTTTGGCTTATGGTGTCTGTTGAAAGTTCTAAGAAGATTCGACGGAGCAGGTAAACTATACGGCATTGTACAGTTTAGCTGCTCCGTCGAATCTTCTTTGAACATTCGACAGACACCATAAGCCTTCAATGACAGATTCGACCCTAATTTGGATTTTCGGACGAATGCAATTTTTAACGAAAAACAAAATAAATAAAAACGAATTTCGGGAGTAACTAAATAAATTTATTTTTCAGACGAAAACGAAATTCCGAAACGAAATATTTCAGTGTGCACATGTCTAGTGGTTCACACTACACAGGCCACAGCACCCTTGTGAATGAGCCCCAAGACCTTCTCCACACAGAGCTTTATTAACTTATTACAGTTTTGGATTTTAAAATCGTTTTATTTTTGTTCACTAATAATGAGTTTAGTGTATTTTTAATTTAAAAAAATGATATTTTTATAAAGGGGGGGGGGGGGTGGACCCTGTCAGCTAGGCCTCACAGGACCCCATGATTTGGAACAGCAGCCCTGGTCACAGGAGTATAATGATTTGTGCTCCTGTGACCTGAATCAGCCGAGAGCAGTCTAACGTCTGGTGTTGGCTTACATCTGTTACGTCTCTGTAAGGATCCTGACACAAATGTCGGCATCTGGCTCAGTCTTTCATGGCACTGCTGAGAGCCAGAGTAAGCAGCTCACTCCCACTCTATATCCCGTTGCTCCAGTGAGCACTGGAGGGGACAGAGCAGAGTAAAGTGATTGGCAGTCACAGCTTTATTTTCGGGAAGAGTATGAACTTGGCGATCAACTGTCACATGATCACTCACTATTATGCATTAGAGCCATTGAGGGATCGATGCTTCAGCAGGAAAGTTGGCATGTATTTTCTTTTTTTAAACTTTCCTTTCTTTTTTTTATTTTATGTTTATGTTGTTGGATTGATTTAACAGTACACGATGTACTGCCATATAAGTATAAAAAGATATGCACACACACAAATATATATATTATATGCATAATAGTTAGCAAAATGAGCCTACATTTTTAAATCTTATATATATTATTATTATTGTTTATTTCAGACATGGATATTGAGGAGACCATCCTACTATTAGCCGTAACAGCTGTTGCAGCAGCAGCTGTTCGCATTGCACAGGATAGGATCACAAATGTTAGGCTCAGACAGCCTCGTGTGTTCCGGAGACGCACAGTCATGGATGAGCTGTCTGACAATGATGTCGAGGACATGTTTCGGCTGAACCGTCAGGGGGTCATGGAGGTTTACCACCTCATATCAGATGAAATTGAACCCCTGACGAGGAGAACACATGCAATCCCTGCCATTGTCAGGCTATTTGCTGTCCTAAATTACTTAGCTACGGGTAACTTTCAGCCGTCATGTGCTTGGATCATTGGAATTAGTCGTCCCAGTCTTTCTAGATTCCTGAAACCGGTTCTGAAAGCTATCAAGAGACCTATGGATAGGTACATCCATTTCCCTAGAACCGATGAAGAGTGGCAAGAGGTGAAGGTTGGATTTTTCAGACAAGGAGGGATGCCAAATTGCCTGGGAGCCATAGACTGTACTCATATTCCGTTGATACACCACATAATAGGGAGGAGCAATTCCGTAACAGGAAAAGCTACATTAAATGTGCAAGTGGTGGTAGACTCCCACCAGCGCATTATGAGTATCAGATCTGGGTTTGCCGGAAGTTGCCACGACAGCCATATCCTGCGGCAGTCAGCTCTCTTTGAACGATTCGAAAGAAGACAAATGCCAGAGGGCTGGCTGGTGGGTAAGCAAATTTACATTTCTTTATTATTTATGTTAACTAATTGTTAAATATTACTTATGATATTTTCATTTGTTATTCTAGGAGACGCAGGATATGGATGTCGATCTTGGTTGCTGACGCCTCTGTCGAATCCCCAGACTGTGGCCGAGGTTAGATATAATAGTGCACATATCCGTACCCGTTCAGTTATCGAAAGGACATTTGGAATGTGTGCCTATCGAAAACTGGCGGGTTTTTACAGCACTCTCCGGAACTGGTGTCAGATATCATTACTGGATGTGCAATTCTACACAATATTGCTATTGCAAACAATGTAGACTTGCACATCAATGATGATCTGCTACCAGAAATACCGGCACTCCCGGCTGCCTCTGAAGATTCCTCAGACCTAGGGAATCATGTCCGTCAGAGACTTATTCAGAACCATTTCAGGGTAATTATTTAATAATTTAAATGTAAATGTATATGTTGTTGTAATGTGCTCTGTTTTTTAATTATGATTTAATATTTTATGTTTTCTAGGATCTACAAAGAAGGACGACTAATTAGTTTAATGTTTGTGATCCTATCCTGTTCAAGGGGACACCTGGCATTTTATATGTAAGTCGAATATTTACAATGCTTTCTTTATTTCATTTTTTTACTTGAGGATGTAGCAAGGGGCAGGGTTTAGCCGCTCTCTGTGTGTCAATGGACACACAGAGCTGGCTAGGGAGCAAGCACACATGAGTCACTCCATAGCAAGTGACATGCTATAGGTGCACTCAGTGGGGGGAGGTGCCAGAAGTGCAAGTGGGGCGAAATCACACAGAGCAGGTAAGTATTACAGTTTAGTAGTGAACTTTGTTCTGCCCTCCTGTGACCCGCATTCACCTGACAATGGGCTATAGTCTGCTGTCGGTGAACGTAACTGGGCTGTTCGATACATTGGCGTTATCCTGACTTCTTTGTCGGAATCCACCAAGATTCAGTAGCAACAGCTGGCTTATTCTCAGTAAGAGACTGAACCAGCTGCTCATGAGCCATCCGCTGCTTGGTGCTCTAGTGAGAGCTGGAGGGGCAGAGCAAAGAGCTGGTAACTAACAGTCACCACTCTCTGCACACAGAAAAGTGAGAACTGTAAGATCAACAGTCTTCGATCACTCAGTTTTCATTCTTTTAAGCGTCAAGGGACAGATGCCTCATTGGACCAATGCTGCATCCACCAATGTGATTATGATTCACTTTTTTTTTTTAATTGTAAACTTTTGTTTTAATGTAGTCATGTACTGTTAATGTAACAATTGCATACTAGAATTTATGTTTGTTACAGAAGACCGTAAAAAATTCATTATTGAAAGAGAAAGTATGACCAATCCTCTTTGGTCATACTTCTTTTTTTGGCTCACCTGAGGGCTATACTTTTGCTCTAATGTGATCCTGAATCACTTGCAAACAGGCTACAGTTTGATGTCAGGTCACGTCACAGACTCTCTATAGCAGGTATGTCCAAAGTCCGGCCTGCAGGCCAATTGCGGCCCCGCATTCTGGTTTAATAGGCCCCCTAGTAATTTGGATATATATATATATATATATATATATATATATATATATATATATATATATATATATATATATATATATATATATATATATATATATATATATATTTTAAGGCCCCCGGGGCCACAAAATATATATACCGTATTTATCGGCACTGCCTTGGAGGGGACAGGGAGAGGGTAGGACGAGTGCTGTCAGATTACATACAGAAGAAAGTCCTGTTTACTCCGCAGCGTCTGTATTAGGAAGTCTCGTCTCCTGGGCTGCCATTAAATGACTGTCCTGTCTATCATAGAAGGCGGGACTTTGTATTAAAGAGGACTCAGAGTAAATCCTGCCCCCTCCCAGGCTGCAGATGGGCATCGATCAGGCTGCATTCATGGCAATGATGAGGCTGCAGATGGCCACTGATTAGGCTGCATTGATAGGCACTGACCCTTATTTTGCTTCACAGTTCTTTATTTAACTTCTTGGCATCCGCGCTATAGCCGAATGACGGCTACAGCGCGGACCTACATTCCCGGGAGGCCGTCATATGACGGCCTCCCCTGTGCACGCTCCCTGCGCGCGCCCTGTAGGGCGCGCGCCGGGCGCGTTGTGATCACCGAGTCTCTGAGACTCGGCTGATCACCGATCTGTGTAAGGGGCCGGTCCCGGCCCCTTACCATGTGATCAGCTGTCAGCCAATGACAGCTGATCACATGATGTAAACAAAAGATCGGTAATCGTTTTTTTTTTTTACTCACGCTGACAGCGCGAGTAGAAAAAAAAGCCGATCACCGGATCGGATGTGAGGGACATCGGTCCCCAAGTGGAAGAGGCACATCTGCCTCATCAGTGCCCAATTAAAGTGCCACCTAACAGTGCCCACAGTGCCACCTAACAGTGCCCACAGTGCCACCTAACAGTGCCCACAGTGCCACCTAACAGTGCCCACAGTGCCACCTAACAGTGCCCACAAGTGACACCTATCAATGCCCACAAGTACCACCTATCAATGCCCACCTGTAGTGCCAATCAGTGCCACCTGCCAGTGCTGCCCATCACTGCCACCCATCAGTGCCCATCACTGCCACCCATCAGTGCCCATCACTGCCGCCTATCAGTGCCCATCACTGCCGCCTCATCAGCGTACATCAATGAAGGAGAAAAATTACCCGTTTAAAATTTTTTATAACAAAATATAAAAAAATAAACTTTTTTTTAAAAAAAAAATTCAGTTTTTTACATTTTTTTAATAAAAAGTAAAAACCGCAGAGGTGATCAAATACCACCAAAAGAAAGCTCTATTTGTGGTGAAAAAATGATAAAAATTTCATTTGGGTACAGTGTTGTATGACCGCGCAATTGTCATTCAAAGTGCGTCAGCGCCGAAAGCTGAAAATTGGTCTGGATAGGAGGGGGGTTTAAGTGCCCGGTAAGCAAGTGGTTAAAATTTGAATGTTTTTTTTTTTCTATAACATTCCCTCTTAAAGTGAAGGTGCGTGTTTATACGCCGATAAACACGGTATATCCAAAGAACATGCCCAAGCTCATCCTTAGCCCTAAGCGGTGCTCGGGGATTCGGTGGAGGCCTTAAAAGATATATATCCAAATAACACGCCCATGCTCATCACCACTCACAGCCACAAAGGCAAGATAATTCTTGTTGGGCAGTGTATTAGTGCTTGTACGAACACACTTAGACCGAATTTAAATGGTTAAAAGAATGTCAGGCAAAATGGTTGGCCCACACGCATGTTCACTTCATCAGATCTGGCCCTAATCGAAAAAATTATGGACACCCCTGCTCTATAGCCTCTGTATGCATCCCGCCAAAAAATGTTTTGCGTCCATCCAGAGGCTAGATCACCAGCTGGATTAGCCCCTTCACTTGACAATTAAAGAGGAAGTAAACCCTGATGGGCTTACTTCCTCTTTGTTTCCCTGCAAACATAAAGCATAATGGGCTACTATGCATCGCATAGTAGCCCATTATGTGTCACTTACCTGACACAGGAGCCTGCGATGTCACCTCTGTCCCCTCTGGTCCGGGTATCGTGGCTCCGGCGCTGTGATTGGCCGGAGCAGCGATGACGTCACTCACGCGCATGCCACTGTCCACGGTGCATGAGCCATAGACAGCGGTGCCTGTCTTTTAGCAAATATCTCCTAAACCGTGTAGGTTTAGGAGATATTTCTTGGACCTACAGGTAAGCCTTAATCTAGGCTTACTTGTAGGTCAAAGTAGTCTGTAAGGGTTTACAACCACTTTAATAAGCAATGAATTGTCATGTCAACATTTATTTCTTGACCATGGAGCTTGTGGGGAACAGATGATATATTTAACTGATGTTTCAATATGCAGAAGAGTATAAATGTCATCTTTAAAATAAAATATTTTCCATTAATGTTAATATGTACTATATTATGTTAAATTTACAGATGCAGAGCAGTTGAGGAAGATGGCAACATCAGAACCCAGGCACATCAGCCACAGTGAGAAGGGGGGCCCTTTACTGCCTGCACCTACTGGGCTTTGCTGCCTGATGCCCATTTCTCCCCTTACTACGCCGCGTAGCAGGCGGATCGATTTCCACCTAAACCCGGACCCCCTGGAGCACCTCCCAAACCCTCATCCTGCGCTTGATTAACTTTTTGAAATCATCAGAGCCTCCAGGTTGATTAGCAACCTCCGTTTACAGAAAAACAGGCTGTTGATCTTACCGGACTACTCGGTGGAGACGCAGAAGCTCCAGAAGTCGTTCGACCAAGTGAAGGCGATCATGAGGGCTCGCAACATCGGTAACAGCATTTTGTTCATGGCACGCTTGAGAGTCCAATTCTTCACATCTCCAAGGGAAGCCTGACGGTGGCTTGATTCCCTGACACCACACTGTTGATTAATGGAACTGAGAGTTGCTTTTACAGCTTACACATACTGTTTTTGCACCCTAATTGTTAGCACTAGCTGCTTACAACTATGTTTCTGTGCCCCCTGGCACAACTTACTCGGTTACTCAGAATAAATTTGATACACCTATCACGGTGGAGGAAATATCAAAGTTAGTAAAGACACTTCAGCCTGGCAAGACCCCTGGGCCCGATGGCATCCCAGTAGAATTATACAAAATGTATGCTGATGTCTTAAAAATAAAAATAATTTGTGATGTCTTTAAAATAAAAATAATTATGATTTTGATGAGAAAAAAACAAAACAAAAATGGTTCCCTTCAAATAATTTTATTTGGGAATAAAATAAAACAATTTATTTTAAACAATAGTGCAAATTTTTTTAACAATAGTGCAAACTTGAAAAACATTTAAAATAATATTTTTTATAGATTTTGAGATTGGTCAGTAGGGGCCAGGTGTTGTGAAATGGACCACACCACATAAAAAAGGGCAGATTACATTTTTTTTTGTTCTTCTACCATTTGTTTTAGGAGCGCTTGCTGGGATTCAACAAGGTCATTATGCCTTCTTAATTCGGATAGAAGGGAATTGCGATAACTTCGCTCCTCTTCAATCGCCTGATCTTGCTGCTGCTGTCTCTTTTAAATTTACAATCATGGAGTTTTTAGAGTTTCGGATAAAAGCAAAGAAGCATTGCTGGCTTCCTCCTCTCTTTGGGCCAAGAGCTCTCTTCTCCTTCTCCCTATTGGGACTCGTATGGGACCTGGTGCTGGAATGGGATCAGCTGATGCCTGGTGCCTACCCTCCTCATTATCTGCAACATAATAAAAATGCAATTATGAAACATATTATTCTACAAAAAAAATTATATTAAATATCAGTATTTTAAGGGCTTTTAGATTTACTAGTTGTTAATTCCTCCGTATCCATGGCATCTCTCTGATGTTCATCCCAAATAACAGGTGGTTCTGAAAAAAAAGTAATAGGTTTTTTTTAAAAAGCTTCATCGGAAAATTATACATTTGTAATGCTTGTAATTAATCTAATATATAGTTACCCATATTTGAAGGCCCTGCTTGATTTTCATCTTTAACAGGAACTACAAAGAGAAGAAAATAAAATCAACCAAGAGAGATTGTAAAGGTGACATTTTGTTTTTAAATAACAAGCATCTTTCTACTTACCTTCTCTGTACAATGGAACTGCATAGAGCGGCCTTGAACCTCCTATTCTTATTCACAGACCCCACCCCCTTCCCTCCCCCAACGGTGCTCCTGGCCACTCCTGTCTGTCCAGTGCCCCCACGGACTCCGCTGCCCATGGGATCACTTGTGAGTGCTTGCTCCCAAGCCCTGCTGCTACATCCATTACACAGACAGTAGATTTTGCCCCGCCCCAACTTCATTGTCACAGGCTTTGATTGACAGCAGTGGGAGCCAGTGGCTCCCGATGCCCCAGTGTAGCCAGCGAGTCCCGTAAGTGAGGGGAGACAAGACCTGCAGACATGTTTTACCATAATGCAAGGAATGTATTAAAGAGGAGGTCCCGCCTCTCCACGAAAAATTAAAAGTCAGAAGCAACAAATACTGTAGCTGCTGACTTTTAATATATGGACACTTACCTGTCCAGGGAGCCCGCGATGTCGGCACCCCAGCCGATCTTCGGATCATCTGTCGGGTGCAGCTGTCGCCATTCATGTTAAGGGAACCCTGCAGTGAAGCCTTTCGGCTTCACAGCCGGTCCCCTACTGCACATGGGCACTGTGCTTTTAGATTGATCCGGCGGCGAAGGCAGGAGGAGGGGGCAGCCCGGTCTCCCTAAAGTGGGGAACGGTACCTGTCAAAAATAGGTACCTGTTCCCCCTCCCCCTGAAAGGTGCCAAATGTGGCACCAGGGGGGGGGGTAGACAGATAAGCGGAAGTTCCACCTTTGAGTGGAACTCCACTTTAAGGTAGAAATTGTGTATGCTTTAAAACCACTTAAACATCTTCATATTGTAGCACAGCTTCGGGTATTTTTTAAATAAATTATCATCCATCTACATGACGGGATTTTTCACTAACCATTGATGCTATCATGATTGTCTTCATTTTCGAAAGTTATTTGAGTGTTATCTGTAAAACACAAGAATCATATCAAATTTAATTTGGTTCACATTAATAAACTACTCCATTTTAATATTTATAATAAGGTACCTCTAAAAGATGTGGACAATAACTTCCTATGTAATTGGGCCATCTGTGAGATAAATATACAAAATATAGACAATATCGATTAATGCCATGTAACACTACCCTCATAGGAGCCACTTATGATATGTTCCTCTGTCAGAATGGAACAGCTCAGCAGATGAGATCACTGTAATAATGTTGTGTTCGTTAGCACAGTGGCTCCCGCAAAGAATTGACAGTTTTTTTTTGCTCAATCGACTGGGTTGCATGGAGAAAAACTGTACCAAGCTTTAAACAACAGCCCTCTCAGCCAGCCTTCAGCAGCAAGCAGGTTCAGCAGGATGAGAGACAGCAGCAGGAAGCATTGAATCCTGCTGCTGTAAATCAAATAATGTGAGGTGGGGGGGGCAAGGTCAGAGCACCGGTGTGTGTCAATATAGAGACACAAAGCCCAGCTTTGGAGTCAGCCAGCAGGTGGGGCCCAATAGGAACTGGCTTCCTATGAGGTCGTACAGAGAAGAGAAGGAGCTGAGAATGTGAGCAGGGGAGGATAAACAAGGAGAGTTGGGGTGCATTTTCGGAAAAGCAGAGGCCCTGTGAGATTAAAGGTGACATTTTTGGTCCTTTTTTCTTTGTCCTTTATTAAATGCAACTTTTAGTTAAAAATATAAATAAATGAATTTTAGTGCAAACGCACACAATTTAATACCCATTGTTTGGTAAAATATTAAAGATGAGGTTGCGTTGAGTTAATAGATACCAAACCTGCCAAGTCTTAGAATACAGTGCGGACGTGATATTACCAAAAATTACAGCACACTAAAATCTCCATAGGTGATGCTTTAAAATTCTTTAGAGCGGTGGTCAGCAACCAGTAGATCGCGGACAGTTGAATGGTTGACTGTGACAGGTAGATCGTGGTCTGGGCTTGCTGACCCACCATACAAGAGCATCAGAGTGCAATGCAGAGGGACTACTTGTAAAGTTGGAGCTGTAGTAGGGAGCAAGAGTTGCACAAGCTGGTGCTTCCTCTGTGGTGCCGTCTCCTATCCACTGTGAAGTGATACCAACTGTACTCCATCTCTTATGCCAGCTAGCAGTCTCCAGAGTGGTGCCAGCAGAAGGAAATAGGAGATATTCAGTTCAGTGTGAAGCAATACACTGGGCATAATATTATATGCTGCCATAGCTGGTGGGTGTAGTACCTGCCAAGCATGACCCATTCAAGTGAATGAGGCCCACTCTGCAAGTGCCCTGCAACCTTTTACAGTACAACAAACAAGGGGTTAAAGCAGGCAGCATTGTGTTGCTTTGTCAGTGCATTCTTTAACCCCTTGGACCCCGCAGAAGCATGCAGTTGCAAGGTGCTTGCAGAGTGGCCCCATTTACTGGAAAGGGTTGCGATGGGCAGGCTGTAGCAACCACCAAAAGTAACATGGGGCTGAATTCCTGCCGCGGCATGTGTACACCTTTGAATGCTGCCTCAGCAGCTAAAGGGGGTAGAGATTGGGGGTGATAAAACCATGACACCACCCACAAACTTTATGTGTAAACAACCCTTAAGGGTGCCATTGCCGAATGCAACTAAGGGCCCATGCAGCAGGCACTGGTGCTCCTCTGAAAAGCGATCAAAGTGCGTTTGACAGGTGATGAAGAGGTGATATGTTGCCTCCTCTCCACCTGATTTAAACCCATAAGTGCCGTGTAATGCACGCGATTGTGACATGGTAGTATGACAGATTTAAATTGGGTGTGAGGAGGCGACACTATGCCCGATTATCTTTGATTTCTCCCATGTTGTTCGGGTACAAATGCTGTAATACTGCTGACCTTTAATATTAGGGCACTTACCTGTCGAGAGAGCCCACGATGTCGGCACTCAAAGCCGATCTTAGGATCAACTCCAGGGTGCTGCCACCACCATTCCTTGTAAGGAAACCCGGCCTTTTGGCTTCACAGCTGGTTAACTACTGCACATGGGCACTGAGGGTTCAGCATTGGGGTCCGACTTTGGGGGCGATTTGAGAGAGATCTGTGCGGGTTGCTGCACAGATGTCTATTCAATTCGCTCCCGAAATGAGTGCAGGAACTACTTTTGTGAATCGGTGCGGTGCCGCAAAGTCAGCATCGCAAGAATTATGACAGTACCATTGCCAGCAATAGGCGGGAATTTGGCATGTGATTTTACATGTCAAATCGCGTGTCAAATTGGCTCGATGTGAATGGGGGCAAAGTGAGCAGTTGTGGTCCAGGCTTCACTTTCAATTTACAGCTGGGTGTTTGCTGAACAAAACCAGCATAGGCTGATTACCGCTACTGTTCAAAGCGGCCCAGTACTGGGACCCAAAATCTGCTGTGTCCAGTGTCGTGGGAGGGGCGTGCTGCACACCATAATGGGCGTGCAATGTGTTATTAAACAGGAGCGGGCTGGATGACGTGCATGTACGTGATTCAGCCTGCCCATGCCGCCCGCCCACAGTAAATGATCTGTGGGTGGGGGACAAGCGGTTTTAAAAAATTGATATAAAAAACTACTTACCATCATCATCAAAGAGGAGCATTGTCTCATTGCCCTCATTATATTCTTCGGCTACATAATGGTCTGTACCCGATGGTTCTCCTAACACTGTGAAAAAAAAAATGTTTCAATTACTTTATAAAAAAATAAAAATTTATATTGAATTGAATTTTATAAAGAATTACCGTATTTATCGGCGTATAACACGCATCGGCGTATAACACACACCCCAATTTAGGAGGGAATTTTAAGGAAAAAAAAACTTTTAGGAGGGAAGTTGAAGGGAAAAAAACTTACATTTAAATGCCCATCATTGCAGCCTTTTCAGTGCAGCCTTGCCCCAGTGCAGCCATGTCAGTGCAGCCATGTCATTGCAGCCTTGTCAGTGCAGCCTTCCCCAGTGTCCATTGCAGCCTTATCCCAGTGCAGCCTTGCAGCTCGCAGTTTGATCCCCTGCGATCCTGAGCTTCAAAATCGCCGACCGCGATTTGAAAATGGCGCTGCCGGCGCCGAAATACACAGAGCCGATCCTCGGCTCTTCTCGGCGGCTCTCGCTCACTTTCAGCTCCACTCGTAGTCCCGCCCGGGATGGGCGTCACTGTGAGCGGAGCTATCCGAACCTAGCCGAGTACACTCGGCTAGGTTCGGCCGGCGCTCCAGTGAAGCCGAAAGTGGCCGAGAAGAGCCGAGGACCGGCACTGTGTATTTTGGCGCCGGCTGCACCATTTTCAAAACGCGGTCGGCGATTTTTTAGATCTGTCAGCTCAGGATCGCAGGGGATCGGCGTATAACACGCACCCGCGATTTTCCCCTGATTTTAAGGGGAAAAAAGTGCGTGTTATACGCCGATAAATACGGTACTTACTATGAGCATCAGAATCATGTTCTCCAGGTAAACCACTGACAACGTCGGGCCCGAGGCACCCCTTCAATTCTTCCTCATAGCAGGAGAAGGTGATGTTTGCTGGAGGTCCTCCCCCGGTGCCACGTTGATGTCTTGCAATGTAGGTAAGTTTTATTTTGATCTGTACTTTAATATCATTCAATTGACGCCTACATGTATCGACGTTGCGGGCAATGTCCCCTGCGGCGTTGACTTCAAGGACAATGGAATGCCATATTTCCGCTTTCCTCGAATAAGAAAGTTTTTTAGACTGGGAACCAAACAATCGGTCCCAGTTACTCACCGCCCTTAACACCAAAGCGCAATTCTACGCATGGCTGAGTTTTGCAGTTCTTTTTTTGCTTAGACCCTCCATACTCTCCTTACTCTCCAATCGCTAACCCCTCAAATGATTAAAATATAATTTTTCACTTAACTTTTACAAGAGTGTACCATGCTTCTATTAATGGGTGGTTTTAATTGACAGTACATATATATTTATTGAATAAATATGTTATAATTTATATATATATATATATATATATATATATATATATATATATATATATATATATATATATATATAATATAATTTTTTTTTTTTTTTTTTTTTTTTTAAATTGATATATTAAAAGAAAATAAAAATTTGATTATATATATTTATTTATATATATTTTTTGGCACCCAAAGAGATGGTTTGAACCCATGGACAGGTCAATTGTATTATAGAGGGGAATCTCATTTCACTTTTTTAATTTATTTTTTTATTTTTTATTCAATATTTGTATTTATATAATTTTATTTTAATTATTAATTTATATCAAAATTACATTAAAATTTTCATCAACGGTGTACCTATGGTTGACAGATACAGGATAAACCATTTAATATATACACCATTCATGAGAATAAAAGCACATGTTTAATTATTGTGTAAAATGTTAATATTAGTTAAGTTTTACAATAAGGGGGGGTGTATATGTCTCTCCCGAGACTACAGCCTCGCATTCACAGGGAGTGTTCTGAACGTTTGTAGATCGCTTCTCTTCACCTGAAGAGAAGCAGTCTACACAGGATGATAAACCGGCACACTCCTGTGAAGAAGTTACACAGTGAATGCCGGCGATCTCTGCAGTGATGATTCATCACTGTTTCATAAACGGACACCAAAATTAACATATAATAATTACCTGAACATAAACAAATGTCTGCTGGGTATACAGTTAAACAATCTTTTAGCATACCAGCCATGCTGCCTTAGAAAGACCTGGATTTTCCTCAGAAACACGTGGTGCAGGCTTAGCTGGCTCCCATGCGGTCTGTCCCAATGGAGATGGTGAAAGAGACTTGTAGTAGGAAGTGGAGCTAGTTCCCAGTGATATAAAAGGAAATGTGTAATAACCATAGAACACTGTCCATCAGTGTTTTGTTAGAGTGGCATCTAGTGGACAATGTTGGTATTGCAAGTCCAGAAGATATTATTTTTCCTTATAGGCCGAAGACATGGCACTCCCCATCTGGTATCGTCAGATGCCATTATTTATTCCTTAGATGACAATAAAATTAGTTCAGAAACTGGTCTGTGGAACAACTTTGTCTCCTTGTTTCTATGAATCTTGACTTCCACTTTTTTGACCTTTCCATCCTCGCTTGGAAAGGTGTTGGTGATGGGACCCAAAGGCCACTCATTCCTTTGGGACTAACAGTCCTTAACAAGAACAAGGTCTGCTCCTTTTAGGTTGGGCTTGTTGTCTTGCCATTTAGTACGTGGCTGTAGAGTGGAGCGGTATTGCTTCCTCCACCTGTCCCAGAAGGCATTTGCCAGACTTTGTACTTGTCTCCACTGACGCAAGTATACGTCTTTAATGGTGAAATTCCCATGGGGAGCACTGATTACTCCAGTTTTCTGTGTAAGGAGTGGTGCTGGTGTGAGTAAAACAGGCTTGTCTGGGTCATTTGAGACTGGAGTTAGAGGTCTGGCATTGATGATGGCTGAGACCTCTGCCATGAAGGTTACCTGACTCTCGTCCCTATTTGCAGAAAGATAGAGTCCAGAATTATGCAGGCTATGTCTATCATTCTTTCCCATGCTCCACCCATGTGAGAGGAGTGAGGTGGGTTTAAAGTCCATGAACAGCCCTGGTCTCTGAGGTATCTCTCTACCCCTTTGGTGTCCATGTTTGAAGGAATATGCAGTTCCCTGGCTTCTCCAACAAAGTTAGTGCCTCTGTCTGAGTGAATGTGTTTTACGGGGCCTCAGATAGCAATGAAGCGCCTGATGGCATTTATGAAGCTTGACGTGTCCATAGACTCAATAACTTTGATGCGCACTGCTCTGATGACCATACAGGTAAATATGACTGCCCAGTGTTTGTTGTTTTGCGTGACCTCCCCTGGTGTGACGTGCAACAACAGACCAAGGGCCAAAGACATCAAGGCCGACATTGGTGAAAGGAGGGTCTGGAGCAAGTCTGTTGGCTGGAAGGTTGGCCATTTTTTTGTGTTTGTAGCATGCCACAAAGTTTGCGACAAGTAACACAGTTAAATATCACGTTACTCACACATCTCTTGGCTCCAACTATCCATAGGCCGGCAGCTCGTAAAGCTCCCTCTGTGAACAGTCTTCCTTGATGTTTGACGTGGAGGTGATGATGTGGTATGATCAAGTAAGCAATGTAGTGGTGACCAGGAACTATTATAGGGTTTTTCTCATCTGATTCTAAGTTGGCTTGTCTTAGACAACCACCTACCCTCAATAGTCTATTTTGATCAAGAAATGGGTCAAGTTTTCTCAGGGCACTGTCACTAGGGATAGGTTTTCTGTTCAAGATACAGTCAATCTCCTTAGCATAGGTTTCATGATGTACAGTGCAGATGATAAAATCCTGACAGCGCTGGGAAAAGGCCATCTGGTGCCCAGGGTGAAGATGGCAAACTGCGCCCCCCCCCCCCCCCCCCCCCCCCGGGTATAAAGAAAGAGTCAGTGTCCTTTCAAAACCAGAAAACACTTAAAACAATACAATACAATACACATCACCCTGAACCTCTGGGCCCCTTTACATTACACATCAACCTGCATCTCTGGGCCCCTTTACATTACATAGCACCCTGCATCTCTGGATCCCTTTACATTACACATCACCCTGAACCTCTGGGCCCCTTTACATTACACATCAACCTGCATCTCTGGGCCCCTTTACATTACATAGCACCCTGCATCTCTGGATCCCTTTACATTACACATCACCCTGAACCTCTGGGCCCCTTTACATTACACATCAACCTGCATCTCTGGGCCCCTTTACATTACATAGCACCCTGCATCTCTGGATCCCTTTACATTACACATCACCCTGAACCTCTGGGCCCCTTTACATTACACATCAACCTGCATCTCTGGGCCCCTTTACATTACATAGCACCCTGCATCTCTGGATCCCTTTACATTACACAGCACCCTGCATCTCTGGGCCCCTTTACATTACACAGCACCCTGCACCTCTGGGCCCCTTTACATTACACAGCACCCTGCACCTCTGGGCCCCTTTACATTACACAGCACCCTGCACCTCTGGGCCCCTTTACATTACACAGCACCCTGCACCTCTGGACCCTTTTACATTACACATCACCCTGAATCTCTGGGCCCCTTTACATTACACAGCACCCTGCATCTCTGGACCCCTTTACATTACACAGCACCCTGCATCTCTGGACCCCTTTACATTACACATCGCCCTGCACCTCTAGGCCCCTTTACATTACACATCACCCTGCACCTCTGGGCCCCTTTACATTACACATTACCCTGCACCTCTGGGCCCCTTTACATTACACAGCACCCTGCATCTCTGGACCCCTTTACATTACACATCACCCTGCATCTCTGGACCCCTTTACATTACACATTACCCTGCACCTCTAGGCCCCTTTACATTACACAGCACCCTGCATCTCTGGGCCCCTTTACATTACACAGCACCCTGCATCTCTGGGCCCCTTTACATTACACAGCACCCTGCACCTCTGGGCCCCTTTACATTACACAGCACCCTGCACCTCTGGGCCCCTTTACATTACACATCACCCTGCACCTCTGGACCCTTTTACATTACACATCACCCTGAATCTCTGGGCCCCTTTACATTACACAGCACCCTGCATCTCTGGACCCCTTTACATTACACAGTACCCTGCATCTCTGGACCCCTTTACATTACACATCACCCTGCACCTCTGGGCCCCTTTACATTACACATTACCCTGCACCTCTGGACCCCTTTACATTACACATTACCCTGCATCTCTGGACCCCTTTACATTACACATCACCCTGCAGCTCTGGATCCCCTGCATGTTACACAGACCCCCCTTCAGAGCAGACGCCCCCTTCAGTGTAGCCCCCAAGTTCAGTGCAGACCCCCCTTCAGTGTAGCACCCCGTTCAGTGCAGACGCCCCCGTTCAGTGTAGCCCCCCATTCAGTGCAGACGCTCCCTCCAGTGTAGCCCCCCCATTCATTGTAGCCCCCCTTGAGTGTAGCCCCCCGTTCAGTGCAGTGTGCAGACCCCCCCCCATTCAGTACCTCAGATCAGTGTAGCGGCACATGCTCAGCAGATCCCAAAACAGAGAGGAGGGGGAGGCGGCTTCACTCTGCTTGGCTGCGCCTGTGTGACATCCGTGATCGCACAGACACACAGGCCGCGAGAGGAGGGGATGGTAGGTGCAGCGGTGTCACCCTGCACCCCCCGCACACCCCCTCCCCCTCGCATCACAATATAGATCGCCTCTCCCTGCCTGTCGCTGCCTAAACTCACGCCGCTGCCACCGCTTCAATTGCGGAGGGGGGGCAGCCTGACACCCCCCCAGTGTGTTGTGTGGTACTCGGGGTGGCCCGCCCCCCACTTAGTACACCTCTGCACATCTTTGCAAGCAGATGCAGCTCTGCAATGTTGTAGGGGCGGCCAGTGATAGTCACTTGCCCAGAAAGTTTAACATTGCACTGGCTGCCAGCGCTGCACCCCCTTTCTACAATAAATTGCTCTGCCCAGGGCACCCGCTCCTTCCGCTCCCACCCCTTGTACCGGCCCTGGAACCTGAGACTGCCGGAGCTCTAATGCCGAACTGATCCTTTGACAAGGATGCCATCCTTTGCAGCCACAGCTGTTTGTCACCTTTGAAAGAGTGAGCTATATGGATAAGAAAAGAAATAGCTCAAACAAGTGTATCCATTTTGAGACTCTGGTAAATCTGTTACATTTAAGCTGGCAGTCTGAAGTTGCAGTCTGAAATGTCAAGATCTCAGGACGGATGTCAGTATCTAAAACTGGATCTACTAATTCAATAGTGTCACTCTTAGGAGCAGTCTGTTCCGCATTGTACAAGCATGCAGGTCCTGTAAACCATGTTGTGTCTTTAAGGTTACATGCAGCAACAGCTCTTGTAGCATGGTCTGCAGGATTATGGTCAGTAGGTACGTAGCGCCATTGTGTTGGACGAGTGGATCTCCTAATACTCAACACTCTGTTGTTGACGTAAACATAGAAACATCTGGTCTCATTGTAGATGTAGCCTAGTACTACCTTGCTGTCAGTGTAGAGCTGGATATCCTTGAGGTCAATGTCCATCTCTGAGGTTATTAGTTCTGCTAGTTCAACAGCTAGTACTGCAGGACAAAGTTCTAGCCTAGGTACAGTGCTCAGGGTGTGGAGCTAGCTTTGCCTTGCCCATGACGAATGTGGCATCGTGCTGTAGTGTCAACAGTTCTTAAGTAGGCCACAGCAGCTATTGCCTTGATAGAAGCATCACAGAATATGCAAAGGTTTTGGCTCTGTGTCTTTGTAGAGGGTACAGGAGCATATGGGCGTGAAACATGGAGATCAGATAAGACTGATAGAGTTCCTCCACTCTACCCAAGAGTTCCTCTTATCAAGGGGTAGTGGGGAATCCCAGTCGGATGTTTCACAAATCAAGTCTCTCTAAGTAGGGCTTTACCTTGAATTGTAACCGGTGCCGCAAATCCTAATGGATTGTATAGGCTATTGATTGTGGACAAGACACCTCTGCGAGTGAAGGGCCTTTCTTCTCCGTTAATTTGGAAGGTAAAGGAATCAGATTTCAAGTCCCAAAGTAGACCTAGACTGAATTGTACAGGTAAAGAGTCTGTACCTAGATCTAAGTCCCTTAGATCATTAGAATGGTCTTGAGCAGGGAAAGCTTCCATTACCTCTTTGCTGTTGGAAGCAATCTTGTGAAGCCTGAGATTAGAACAAGCAAGCATTTCCTGTGTCATTTTAAGACAGATTGCAGACTCACTGGAAGGTAAGGATTTCAAACAGTCATCTACATAAGTCTTTCTCTACGAATTGTTTTGTATGTGAGCCATACTCAAGCTCACCTTCTTGGGCGGAATGTCTGAGTCAGTAGATAGCGACTGCAGGTGAAGGGCTATTGCCAAAAATGTGTACCCTCATGCAATACTCTGAGATGTCTTTGGAAGGGTCATTGTCTCTGAACCAAAGGAACCTTAGGAAGTTTCTGTCTTCCTCTCTGACCAGGAAGTAATGGAACATCTGTTGGATGTCAGCTATGAAGGCAATAGAATGTTTGCGGAAGCGTAGGAGCACTCCCAGGAGTTTGTTGTTGAGGTCTGGGCCTGTCAAGAGGACATCGAGGAGACACCCTTGAATTTGGCACTAGAGTCAAACACTACTCTGATTTGACCTGGCTTTTTAGGATGGTACACTCCGAATATAGGGAGGTACCAACACTCTTCAGAGTCTTTAAGGGTGGGAGCTATCTGGGCGTGACCATTCTCAATGATCTTCCCCATGAAAGAAAATAAATGTTCTCTCATCTCTGGCTTTCTTTGTAAATTACATCTAAGGGAAGCGAAACGTTGTAGCACTTGTTCTCTGTTTATTGGGTAAGCATTGTCTCTGTGGTCTGAAGGGAAGAGGTGCGACCCAGCTGTTTGTGCTATCTGACTAGTCCTTGCTCTATTGTTTCTAAGAAGAGTTTGTCCCCAATAGACATTGCCACACGATTGTTATCTTTAGTTCTTTGAAAGACTGTGCACCATAAATGGTCTCGGTCACTGTCACAGGCAAAGTTGTCACTAGTGGGGCTTGTCAAGAGACAAGTGGGGGCTGTAGCCAGATTCCTTAACAAGGAAATCGTTGTGGCATGACTGGAAAAGAGGGACACCCATTCTCTAGGGTATTTGTGAGCATGCTGCTAACGGAGTTAGGTTGTTGGGACCATTAATTTGAGCTCTTGATTTGTGGACTCATAAGATATCTCTACCAAGGAGTAGGATAATCTGAGCCTGAGGATCAAGTTCTGGTATCAGATGCGCTATACGTTTCAAGTGTGGGTGATGAGCAGCCACATCTGGTGTAGGAATTTCAGATCTATGGTCAGGGATCAATCGATAAGTTGGCAAAGACGAGCATGATTGTCCATCAATGGACTCGGCTTGGTAGCCAGATGCTCTCCTCCCCGCCGTCTCCACTATTCCTGCACAAGTTTTTAAGGAGTAGGGGATGCTGGGGCCTTTAATGCCAAAGAAGGTTGAGCTGGCTAATGACTTGTTACTTTGGTCATCCAGAATTGCGTAAAGCTTAATAACCTTGTCTTTTTGGCCTGCTAGGTAGACTCTGACTAGGCAAATTTTGGAGCAGGACCTGCCACCTATGACTCCTTTGCAGACCTCCGTTCATTACGTGATCTCTGGTGTAGTTGTAATGGTGTGCTCTTCCTCCCTGCCATGCTCACTAGTGCTGTGAGTTTGTTGTAAAGTCCATGGAGCTGGCCCAGGATGTAAACCTGTGTTGTGATCTGAGATGTCACATTCTGTGCATTTTAAACTGACCTTACAGTCCTTGGCGAGGTGAGATGTTGAAGAGCAGCACCTGTAACAGATGTAGTTCTCCTTGAGGAAGGCCTTGCGGTCCTGCAGTGCTTTCTCTCTGACGGCTCTGCATTTTAGGAGAGGATGTGGCTTCCGATGCAAGGGACACTGCTTACTAGGATCTTTGACCTTTGTCTCTAAATTAGAGAAGCTGGCGGACCTGTGAAAAGAATCTGGAGGAGTCACGTTAGTTTTGTGTACTGCTACTGGAGGTTTGCGAGGGTTAAGTCCTGAAGGAGCAGCACATGACAATGTAAAATTAAAACTTGGATCATTTCCTGTTTTAGCTTGCTGACACACAAAGTCCACAAGAACAGAAAATGGAGGGAATGGAACAGTGGCGGCCCATCCATAGGGGTGCACGGGCGCCACCCCCCTTCAGGCAGTCACCAAAAAAAAAAATACAAATTTTAAAACTGGCCCTTTAAAAAAAAAAGAAACGTAAAAAAAGGTCCTTAAATGCACTGTGTTCGGACGCCGGACACAGTACACTATGGGATGCACCACGTCTATGCAATCACGAGATTGGAGATGCGTCGCTTCATTTGTGGGCTCTTGTCCCGCCTTGCTGCGCTTTCCAAAGCGACAAGTAGCTTTGCCTGGCGCTCGTAGTATCTATTACTATGGCCGGGCGGTTTGATTGACAACTGAGTTAGATGTCACGTCTGTTTTCTCCGATTGCGCCCGAGAGAGAAAACCGGAAGTATGAGGATCGAACTCCTCCATCGCCGCTGCCAGTGGAAGGAGACACAGCAGGAGAGGACAACACATCAAGGTAAGTCCCGCTGTGCGGTCTGGACCTCCCACGGAGAAGGGGGGGGTTTGACATGACACAGGCTGTAATTGATGTGACACAGGCTGTATTTGATGTGACACAGGCTGTATTTGATGTGACACAGGCTGCGTTTGATGGGACACAGGCTGAATTTGGATGGGACGCAGGCTGCATTTGGATGGGACACAGGCTGCATTTGGATGGGACACAGGCTGCCTGTAAGGAGGGACTCCGCTGGGGGCACCTGTGATGGCGTCAGCGTTTCTGTCTCGCACTGGGAGCTGCGATGTGTATAAAGGGAGGCTTTTCTGTGTCTCCTGCTGTCCCCATCTGGTTTTGGATGGATGGGAACGCCTACACATCGGCGCCATGTTTAGGCACCAGAGGCGTGGCGTTTGCGACTTTGCGGACATCGTCGCAGCTGGACGCATTCTCACCTGATGGCTTGGGGTGTGTCCGCATTTGCGTACCTCCCTATGACGATGGATGCTTCCAGCGCTTACATGTCAGCCATCCACACATGGTGTTGGGGGCGGAGCCACCTGGGCTCTTCCGGGTTTAAATTGGAGGTGAGGCATGGCTTGGATTTCAATTTCACTCTTCACTGAGGACACACACAGCTGTGGAGGTTGCCTGCTGTGTTTCATTACTCTTATACTCAAGATATTCACTATACTCAGGTACTTACTATATTCACTTTTTGATACCTACTTTATTTAGGCACACTTGCATATCTCATACACAGTTCACCTTTTGAGCACTTATTTTTATTTTTATTCATTTATGTTTTTTGACATCACAGATTCCACCACACAATTCACAATCCACCTCTCTCTCCTCTCCCTTTTATTTTGTTACTTGCTAGTATCCTTCTGCTATCCTATGTTTTCCACCATGTCCATGTCCCTACCATCCTTGACTCAGGTCTTTCACTTTTGTATACATATCTTTATGCCAATACTCATTTGATTTTAGTTTACTACTTTAGATGCCTGACAAACATGCTCATGTCTATAGCCTATACTCTTTATGGACTAACAAGGTTTTTAGGGATACATCATTACACCACCATTGCACAATCACAGTTCACCTCTCTCTCTCTCCTCTCTTTTCTTTCCTATCTTGTCACCTGTTAGTATCCCTCTGCTATCCTATGTTTCTTATCAACTCCATGTCCTTACCATCTTTGGGCCCAGGCCTTTCATTCGTGCATACATATCTTTATGCCAATACTTATTGATTCTACTTTACTACTTTAGAAGCCTGACAAACATACTTATGTTCGACAGCCTATACTCTTTATGGACTAATGAGGTCTCTTGGGATACAACACTACACCCATGCCATGCCTGCTCTCCGTTTGGCCCCTGGCGGGGTCCCATCTGACTCTGCCCCCTCAGCTCCCTGGTGAGGCACCTGCTGCTGCCGCCGTCTTGGAGCTGCACACCTGTTAGCGATGGTCAAGCTCAGTGGTGAGTATGGGGACCCATACCCCTCCTACCCTGTGCCTGTATAATCAATATTGTGCCATATTGCCAAATATATACTTTTTTCATCCTAGGTACATTGTTACACACATCCATCCCTGAAGAGCGAGCTGGATCTAGCAAAACTAGTTGGGTAGCATGATGCCCGTGTACTATGGCTGCCATTACATCTATGTACCAATATCTCTTTATGTATCTTTTTTAAATTGGCAAATGTTGGTGTTATCTATGCATGTAAACATTTTTACTTGAATAAGCCTTATACTTTATTTAC
Source organism: Lithobates septentrionalis (assembly GCA_037952835.1). NCBI lineage: Eukaryota > Metazoa > Chordata > Amphibia > Anura > Ranidae > Lithobates > Lithobates septentrionalis. The sequence continues at coordinate 224,814 of JBBDGP010000702.1, read as the reverse complement.
TACTGTTATGTTTACTGGCGGAAATGCTACCCACTTAATTTAAAGTCCCGGGGCGAATCCTTCGTTTTATTGTGTTACAGGGACGGAAGTGTGTTACTGGGGACACCAGACCTTTCCCCTTTCTTTACCTGATGTATGGAGGGACTCTGCCGGGGGCACCTGATGTATGGAGGGACTCTGCCGGGGGCACCTGATGTAAGGAGGGACTCTGCCGGGGGCACCTGATGTAAGGAGGGACTCTGCCGGGGGCACCTGATGTATGGAGGGACTCTGCCGGGGGCACCTGATGTATGGAGGGACTCTGCCGGGGGCACCTGATGTATGGAGGGACTCTGCCGGGGGCACCTGATGTATGGAGGGACTCTGCCGGGGGCACCTGATGTATGGAGGGACTCTGGCGGGGGCACCTGATGTATGGAGGAACTCTGCCGGGGGCACCTGATGTAAGGAGGGACTCTGCCGGGGGCACCTGATGTATGGAGGGACTCTGCCGGGGGCACCTGATGTAAGGAGGGACTCTGCTGGGGGCACCTGATGTAAGGAGGGACTCCGCTGGGGGCACCTGATGGCAGGCGCCATGCTCAGGACTCCCACTGATTCTGCATTATGGTGAGTTGAATGATTTCATTTTATATTACAATGTAATAATAGAAATAATGTGCTTCAGTTATCCTGACACCATAACAACCATGGTGCCGGGATGATTGAAGTGCTAACACCAGGTGTTTGGAGTATCTTTATCTGTTAATTGTTAAACTTTCTAGAATACACACATTTCTATTGTTGTGTAGGATCTGGGCCTGCTGTCCCTCCATCCCTCATTCATCTCAGACGCTAACCACACCACCTTAGAGCCACGCCCACTATTTCGCTGAAACCATGCCCATTTTCACCAATTGGGAGGGGTCAAAAAGGAAGGGCGGGGTCTGGCGCCCCCCCATCCTAAAACTTCACCAGCCGCCACAGGAATGAAACATCATGCTGTCATTTAAATCGGCATCTATGTGTAATCCACTGCTCTTGCAAGTTATAGGGTAACTTTTGTACAATGGGGTTGACAGTTCTGGCTGTGTCAAGGAATGCCAAGTCCTTGTAAGTCCCCCTCGGATTTAGCTACTTGAAGCTCCATTAGCAAGTCACTTAGCTCCCTAAGTTTCTGGTAGGCTTTCTTGGGTATTTTGGGGAAGTTATCAAGTCTTTTAAATAGTGCGCTTACTACTGCTTCTGCTGAACCATAACGCTCATCAAGTCTATCCCAGATTTTTTTAAGACCAGTGTCTGGGTGATTTATATTTATTGTCCTGATTCGCCTGGCATGCTCGGCACACTCATTTCCAAGCCATTTGATCAGGAGGTCTATCTCTTCACTGCAAGACAAATCAAAGTCTCTGGCAGTTTGAAAGGAAGAACGCCAGGCTTTGTAGCTTTCAGGGCAGTCATTAAACTTTTCAAGTCCTTTGGTGACTAACTCACATCGTGCAAAGAACCTTGCAAAATCTATGGTGGCTTGGTTAGCCTGCTGTGTGTTGCCATGGTGAGATGGCTGTGTGTAGTCATACCTTTTGAGGGTGTCAAGCTTGGATTCTGGCTTGGACGTTGGTTCTGGAGGACGATTAGAAGGCTCTGTTATTTCACGTGTAGGGAGTCTGTCGTAGGTATCACTTTGCATGGATTTCTCCTGTTTGCAGGCTTGAGACTTGTCGCTGACTTGCGGTACCGTGTAGTGTCTTTGGCTTGTCTCTTTGACGTCATCTTTGTCATTCCTTGGCTTAAGATGTTGATTGATGTAATCGGAAGTTCGTTGTAGAGAATCTTGAGTTTCAGCTTCTGAGTCGAGAATATTGCTGCGTCTGCTGCATTCACTTCTCGGGTATACAGCTAATTCTAGGGCTTCTGCTTCGGCTATGGCGGCTGCTACTTCCTTCTCTACACTGAGTTTCTCTAGGGATACTTCTAGGAGAGCTTCCTCGGCCCCTAACCTTGCCTCTTTACTTTCTCTGTCTTTAGCCTCACTTTTACCTTTTTAATCTGCATTTCTTATACAGCAAAGGCTGCTCGGGCCTTGGCGGCTTCAGCTTTTGCCCGTGTGATAGCGAATGCATTGTTTGCGGAGGAAGATCTATAGGAGCCAAAAACTTGGGACCTTATCTTCAGTGAGGATGCCTGGCTATCTGACATGTTGCTTGCAGGAATGCTTGACTGTGTTGAGACTGCTGTATTGCCAAATGCAGGTGACTGTGCTGACAGGGTAGCAGGCCTTTGTGTAGTCACTGTCCTAAATCCCACTTGCTGGATAGCCGCTGTTTTACTGGTCTGTTCTCGCTAAACGTTTGCCCCGGCGTGTATGTAGCTCAACATACGGCTTAAACCTTGAATCCTAAAATAACCAGACTGTCTAACTTTGGATCTTTATTACAATGAACAGGTGGTGGCCATATAAGAATAGGATGTACACGCGGTGAAACTAGACATAAACAGATAAAATTAACATTTAATACTTACATGAACATAAACAGATGTCCACTGGGTATACAATTAAACAATCTTTTAGCAATGCTGCCTTAGAAGGACCAGGATTTTCCTCGGAAACACGTGGTGCAGGCTTAGCAGGCTCCCATGCGGTCTGTCCCAATGGAGAAGGTAAAAGAGACTTGTAGTAGGAAGTAGAGCTAGTTCCCAGTGACATAACAGGAAATGTGTAATAATCATAGAACACTGCCCATCAGTAGTGTGGCATCTAGTGGACAATTTTGGTATTGTAAGTCCAGAAAATATTACGTTTCCTTATAGGCCGAAGGCATGACACCTTTTAAGAGGACGTCGTTGAGAGAGATTCCCTCGTACTGGGAGCTGGAGTCAAATACTACTCAGATTTTCCCTGGCTTCTTGGGGTGGTAAACACCAAAGATAGGTAGGTACCAGCACCCTTCTTTCTCTTTCAGTGGTGGGGCAACCTCTGCATTGCTGTCTTCCATCATCTTACTCATGAACAAGAAAAAATGCTCTTTCATTTCTGGTTTCCTTTGAAAATTGTGCCTGAGAGAAGAAAAGCATTTTAGAGCCTGTAGACTGTTAGGAAGACACAGTCTCTGTGTTTTGAAAGGCAGTTTTCATAATTTTTGTAGAATCACAGTTCCATTATCTTCAAGAAGATATGGTATTCAATAGATAGGGCAATTTTGTGGTCTTCTTTTGTCTTTTGGAAAACTGAGCATCTCAACTGATCTTTGTCTTCATCGCAGGGAAAATTGCTAATGTAAAGGTTGGAATGTATGACACTCGAAGTTTTCCCTTTTATGATGAATCTGTTGGGGCAAGGTTGGAAAAGGGATGGACGTCCGTTCTCTAAAGTCTTTGTAAAAAGAGTTCACACTGGTTACTTTGTGAGCATTCCCTAGGCAAACATTGCCTATACTGCCCGATCCTAGGTCCAGCTTCTGAGCACAGGGAGAGCTGTGGGGGCCATTGATTTGTTTTCTTACCTTGTGAACTCTGATGATATCTCTCCCAAGCAGGAGCGCTATCTGAGCCTGGGAATCAAGTGCAGGGATGAGATGTGCTATGCTCTTTAGATGTCTGTGATGGAACGCCACTTCAGGTGTAGGGATCTCCCCTCTTTAAGTTGGGAACTGATTGCACTTGATTAAGGTTGGCAAAGGCAGGGATGTTTGGCTGTCAATGGATTTGATTTGATAACCAATGGCCCTTCTCCCAGTTTCTTCACTTAAACCTGTACAATTTTTGAGTGAGTATGAAGAGCTGGCTCCCTTGATTTTAAAGGTGTCGAAGAAGGCTGAGATAGCAAGTGAGCTGTTGCTTTAATTGTCCAAGATCGCGTACAGCTTTACTGCTTTTTTCTGTGACCTATGGGGTAAAATGTGACAAGACAAATCTTGGAACAGGATTGGCCAAAGAGACCTTCTCCACAGACTTGGGTGCACTGGGGTTTCACTACAGGAGCTACTGTGTCTCGCTGCTCCCCGCCGTGCTCTTCAGCCTGGTTTGAGGGGCTAAGAGTCCATGGCGTTGGCCCTGGATGTGTGCTCTGTGCTGTCACACTCTGAACAGATTTTATGCCCGCTTTACAGTTCTTTGCAAGGTGCAAAGTTGATGCACAGCACCTGAAGCAAATTATATTTTCTTTGAGGAAGGTTTTGCGATCTTGGAGAGTTTTTTTCTCTGAAACCTCTGCACTTTAGTAACGGGTGGGGCTTGTTGTGAAGGGGACACTCTGCTTGGGTTCTCTGTTGGTGATACGCTTGTTTTGTGTACTGCAACAGATATGTCTTTGAAGTTACGAGTTGAAGTAGGCTTACCTGTCCTAGGGTAAGTAGAGTCAGATAATAAGTCAAAACTGGGATAATTTTTAGTCTTTGCTTGTTGGTGAACAAAGTCCACAAAGAAAGAGAATGGTGGGAAAGGGAGGTTATGCTCTTGCTTGTAGTGGGAGCCTCGTGTAACCCACATTTATTGAAGGCTGTAAGGCAGTTTTTGCACTATGCGGTTAACACCACGGGCAGTATCTAGAAAAGCAAGGCCTGGCAAATCTCCTTCTGTCTTGGCTAATTGGAGCTCTGTCACCAGGTTGCTTAACTCTCTCAGCTTATGGAAGCCTATGTTAGGAATCTTAGGGAAGTCCTCTATTCTTTTAAAGAGTGAATTTTCTATGGCTTCTGGGGAACCGTAACACTCCTCAATTCTCTCCCATATCATGCTCAGTCCTCTGCTTGGATAATTAACATTGATGTCCCTGATTCTTCTTGCATGCTCTGCTGACTCAGTCCCCAGCCAATTGACGAAGAGATTGACCTCCTCACTTAGCGATAGATAGATAGATAGATAGATAGATAGATAGATAGATAGAGCTAGATCTTTTATTTAATTTCTGAAGGGCGATCGCCATGCTCTATAGCTCTCAGGTCGGTCGTTAAACCTTGTGAATCCTTTTGACAACAGCTCACGCTGTGCACAGAACTTGAGAAAATCCAACATACCTTGGTCTTTGTGTGAGTAGTCTGGAGGTGCTCTGCTGTGTGGGGGACATGGTGGGTATTTGTGGACGTCAGAAATGCTGTCGCTGTGATTTCTACCCCATGACCCTTCCTTTCTGAAGTTTGTGACTGTATCATAGGGGTTTGATAGCTTGGATGCAGGTTGCACTGAAGGCTGACTGAGTATGGGATTATTTTCTTGTTTGATGTAGGGTTTGTGAATGGCAGGAGTCGACTCTGCTCTTGGAGCTGAAGCCAGGCAGTCATCTGGCTTAGCATGTTGAAGCACATAGTCAGAAGAATGCTGCAAATTGTCATGATGATCAGGTTTAATTTTCAAGTATGTTGCCGAGTCTCTCACTAGTGGGGTTGGCAAGTTCCTCTAAGATGTCTGCCTCAGTGACTGCTGCTTCCTTCTCTGCAGCCAATTTCTCTAAAATAGCTTCTATGCATAGCTTCTCTAATTTACTTTGCATCTCTTTTTCAGCAAAGGCAGCCTTTACTTTTGCAGCTTCTGCTTTTGTGCGGGCGATAGCAACAAAGTCGCTGCTCATTGACCTCTTTGAGCTCCTGAAGCTAAATGAGATTTGAGACCTTGTCTCTAATGACTGACTTTTTCTCTGACATGATATCTTGCAATGTGGAAGCTTGTCAAAGGCTGCTGTTTCACTGGGCTTCTGTGTGCAAGCCTGTTTGGAGCCACCGTTTTACTGTTCTGCCCTCACTATACGTGGCTGTAGTATAATAAGACAGACAGCTAACTCTACCCCCTTAACAATTTATTGAGGCAGGAGCAAGGTCCTTTTTACAACTTTTATTGCAGGGAAGTTAGAGTAAAACTGTGCTGTTTCCGTTGGGCTGACATTAGAATTGCACCTGAATAGGTGTGGAGTCCTCTGGAGAAGATGGAAGATGGCTACTGGGGGCTGTCTCTAGGACCTTATGGACAAGCCCACAGGAATTATGGGAAGCTACGGTGACTTTTAAGCAACAATCTGACTTTCTCTTCAGTAAATTATTTACAGATACTAAGTATGTAAAAGAGCCACTAGATTGCGATATTACAATTTACTTTACATACCATTAGCATATTCAACAATTAAACAAAAGAGCATAAGAAACACTTGCTGAAGGCATGACAGTGCTATATGTTCCAGAACTAGAAGGCAGCCTTCTATCAGTGAAAAGTCTTGCAAACAATGGTCTCACAGTTAAGTGCCAGGGTGATGAATGCACAATTCTTGCAAAAGGAAAACTGGATGATCACCTATACAGGCTCATCACCACAGACTAGCAAGGGGATGAAAGTGCCTTGTATTGAAGTGGTTAAGGGGAACCCTATGCAGAGTTGAGAAGAAAAACTGCATTGCCCCTCTCACCTCAAAATCCATACCAGGCCCTTTGGGTCTGGTATAGATTTAAAGGGCAACGCCACACCAATTTTTTTTAAATAGCGTGGAGTCCCCCAAAAATCCATACCAGACCCTTATCCGAGCATGCAGCCTGGCAGGCCAGGAAAGGGTGAGGACAAGCGAGCGTCCCCCTCTTCTAAATCATACCAGGCCGCTTGTTCTCAACAAGGGGAGAGGGTGCTTTGGGGTTCCCCCCAAAGCACCTTGTCCCCATGTTGATGGGGACAAGGGCCTCTTCATGACAACCCTGGGCTGTGGTTTTTGGGGTCTGTGGGTGGGGGGGCTTATAGGAATTACAGGGGGGCCCCCAGATCCCGCCCCACCTATGTGAATGGGTATCGGGTACATCATACCCCTATCCATTCACCAAAAAAGTGTCAAAGTAATAACCACAGGAAACAGTTTTTGACAAGTCCTTTGTTAAAAAAGAAAAAAATGGTGTCCCTTGATGTATCCATCATCAATCATGACACCCGCCGGACTTGAAAAATAGAAAAGAAAAAAACGCTCCGCCTCCTGGGAGGCCACTAGCTGTCTGCCTCCAATCTGCTTTGACAGCTCTTATATAGGCAAGGGGCGGGGCCACCTGGCTATGTCACGCGGTGGCACCACCCCTTCTGACATGTGATGCCATAAGAGGGTCCCGCCCCTTGCCTATATAAGAAAGCAGAGAGGAGGCAGGCGGCCGGTGGTATTTTCTTTTTCTTTTTTTAAAAGAGGGACTGGTCAAAAACTGTTTGCTGTGTTTCTTACTTTTTTGGTGATTGGGTAGGGGGTAGGATGTACCCGATACCCATTCACATAGGCGGGGGGTAGGAATCTGGGGGCCCCCTTGTTAAAGGGGGCTTCCCGAATCCGAAAAGCCCCCGCACCCACAGACCCCGACAACCACAGCCCAGGGTTGTAGGGAAGAGGCCCTTGCCCCTATCAACATGGGGACAAGGTGCTTTGGGGTGACACAGGGCACAGAGCCCCCGCCTTAAAGCAACCAACCCCCATGTTGAGGGCTTGGTATGGTTCAGGAAGGGGGAGTCACTCGCTCGCTCCCCTCTCTCCTTGACCTGCCAGGCTGCATACTCAGATAAGGGCCTGGTATGGACTGGGGGGGGACCCTACGCCGTTTTTTTCCTTTTTTCTTTTTAATCTGTATTGCCAGGATTCGGCAATGCATTACAACCACGAGCAAGGAATTTTAAAGGAATTTTTCATTTTTATTGTTTCACTTTAGGCATCATTAAAATCACTGCTCCTATTTTTTTTTAAACGTATTTTTTTGCATTGATACATGTCCCCCAGAGCAGTACTCTGGTCCCCATACTTTTTATGGCAATAACTTGCATATAAGCTTTTGAAATGAGGACTTTTTTGATTTTTCGTGTTCGTGTCCCATCGACTTATAGAGTACACTTGTTCTCTAGAACATTTTTCCATGTTCGAGATGTTCTGGTGCGAACCCAACGGGGGGGGGGGGGTGTTCAGCCCATCCCTAAAGGTAAGGGAATGGAGAAAACGGCACTAACCTCTACTGTAGTAAAAGGAAACATATTATGATATTATGTACTCACAAAATACAATGTGAAAGAGCGCAAATAGTCCATGAAAAAGAGCCCACTCAACACTCACAAGGAAAGAATGGATGAGCAGCCACAGTGTCTGAATCATTGTGTGGCCAGCTGACAGGTGACCAGCTGGGCTGGATGACAAAAATCTCTGCTGCTCCTGCTCGGCTCGTTCAATCCCAAGGACAGCTCTCAGTGGAAGATGGTCTCCTATAGAGATGAGCCGAACACCCCCGATTTAGTTCGCAGCAGAACATGCGAACAGGCAAGCAATTTTTGTGAACACCGTTAAAGTCTATGGGAAGCAAATGTGAAAAATTAAAGTGCTCATTTTAAAGGCTTATATGCAAGTTATTGCCATAAAAAGTGTTTGGGGACCTTTGTCTTGCCCCAGGGGACATGTATCAATGCAAAAAAAGTTTTAAAAACGTCTGTTTTTTCAGGAGCAGTGATTTTAATAATGCTTAAAGCAAAACAATAAAAATGAAATATTCCTTTAAATATCGTACATGGGGGCTCTCCTTAGTCTGCCTGTAAAGTAAAGCATCTTTCCCATGTTTATAACAGTACCACAGCAAAATGACATTTCTAAAGGAAAAAATGTCATTTAAAACTGCTTGCGGTTGTAATGTATTGTTGGATCCCAGCAATATAGATAAAAATCATTGAAAAAAGACGGCATGGGTTCCCCCCAGTCCATTACCAGGCCCTTTGGGTCTCGTATGAATATTAAGGGGAACCCCGCCCCAAAAATAAAAAACAAAATGGCGTGGCTGCCCCCCCCTCCAAAATCCATAGCAGGCCCTTCAGGTCTGGTATGGATATTAGGAGGAACCCCGCACCAAAATAAAAGAAAATGGCATGGGGGGCCTTAGGTGTTGGTGCCAGAACACTGTAACCCCTCACAGTTACTCTTGTTAAGCGCAGGAACGGCCCCGCTGTGAATATTATATCAAAAATTGAAATTACATGCCCCTGTTAAACAGAGGCAGAAAAATTGGGCCTTTGGTTTTAGTGGTGCCTGTTTCCTACTGCGCATGCGCGAGTTGCGCGGCGCTTTGTGAATGGCCCCACGGTTTTCTGGGACACACACAGTTCCCAGAAGGCAATGGGGCCGCTCGCTGAAGAGGAAGCACCGCGGAATAGGAAGAGGCAGATTAGAAAGACTGCCTAGCAACAAGGGTTTCAGGTAAGTTAAAAAAAAAAACCTTTTTCAATTTTTTTTTAAAGATTTTTGATGCAATTTTTTATTTTAGGGTGGCCCTCCACTTTAATTAAATGCCCCTGTTGAACAGGGGACGAAAAATTGGGCCTTGGGTGGTGGTGATGCCCTAAACCAAAAATATTGTTGGAAGCTAGCATCATCAAGATTGAGAAGGAATAGGATAGGCAGCATAGGCAGTCTTCAAGGGATCCCACATCCATAACAAATTCAATCAGTTACATCAGCATCAGGTGCTTGATGGCTGCTGATCCAAGACTGGTTCATTTTTATAAATGTGAACCTATCAACAGAGTCTGTGGACAGGCGCAGTCATTGATCCGTTACAAACCCTCCAGCAGCACTAAATTTTTTTTTTTTTTTTTTTAATATTTTTTTATTAATGACAGGAAGTCCAATACAAAGAAATACCCATCACATGCTTGGGCATACAAAACATACAAAAAATGTTATAAGTTCCAGAATATACTAGGACAAAATATAAAGATATTTATGCAAGGCATGGGTGATCAAAAAACATAAAGGCATATTATCTGTAGCAGGACCTAATCCCGACATGTTTTTCACTTATAAAGACATCTTAAACAATAAGAGTAAAATGGAAAAGTATAAAGAAGAGGAAAAGCACAGAGAGAGAGCAAGAGAATAAGAGGGGGGGGGGAATAAGAGGGGGGGAGGAAGGGGTGTCTACCTCAGCCAGAGCATTGCATTTTACTATTCGAGCACACTACGTGCACGAATCCATAATTTCCGCGTACGCCGCGGAATACTTGAAGGCGAACCACGGGGACCATATTTTCCTCCCTAAGTCTGATTTGTTTCTGAGGGTGAAGGTTAAGTCCTCCATATAGTACGTGTGGTCTACCTCACACAGCCACTGGCGTAGGGAAGGTATCTTAGGAGTTTTCCAGAACCTAGGTATGAGAGCTTTGGCAGCGTTCAATAAATGTGGGGTGATAGATTTTTTATATGATCCCGTTGGTTCGTCTGTACAATGCAATAATACCTGCCAGGGGTCATTAGGCACCTCCGAACCCTGGATTTCCTTTATCCAATGGAGGATGGTAAGCCAATAGGGTCTGATAAGTGGGCAGAACCACCAGATATGGGCATGCGTCCCTCTCTCCCCACATCCCCTCCAACAGAGAGGTGAGACCTGAGGAAAGAGCTTGTGGAATACCACAGGAGTGTACTGCCACCTTGTTAAAAGTTTATAATTAACTTCGGCTGTTTTCGAGGACATAGCTGATGCGTGGGAGAGTTGAAGGATGGAGGATTTTTGAGTCTCCGTTAGGGTCTTATGGAGATCCTTCTCCCAGTTGCGGAGGAAGCTAGGATATCCCGTTGTAGCCAATGATCGTAGAGATTTATAAAAATAAGAAAGAGGTTTCTCCACTGGGTGGTCATCTACAAAGGCTTTTTCTATCACAGTTAAGTTAGACACATTGCGCAGCGGCTTAGGGAGGGATTTAATGAAATCTGATAATTGCAAGTATCTCCATTGATCCATAAGCGATGGGTTCGGAACCGTTGTGAGCTTGGATATAGGCAAGATGTCAGAGTTTTTAGTGACTTGGTGCAGTAAAACTAAGTTCCCAAGATTCCAGGAGTGTAGTCTGGGGTCAATGTTCCCGGGGGGAAAGTACATGTGACCAGTTATTGGCATGAGGGGGGAGTTGCATTGCCAGGCGTGTCTCTTACAAAGTAGGTCCCAGACCCGCAGGGTATAGCATGTGAGAGGAGACGCATCCCCAGATAGGTGCCTGGTCTTCTTCGGAATCCAAATTAAGGGATAGAGGTCAGAACCCCCTAGTGCCACCTCCAGCGACACCCAAAGTTTCGAATCTTTGTGGTATTTCCAGTCAGAGATTCTGGATAGAATGACTGCAAAGAAATATTGTTTGATGTCCGGGAGAGCCAGACCACCCTCCGCCTTTGACCTAGTAAGAAGCGACCTGGCCAACCTGGGGCGGCGTCTACCCCAGACATATCGACAAATCATAGTTGTTATACGTGTAAAGTACTCAGCGGGAATTTGAAATGGTATCATTTGAAACAAAAATAACAGCCTGGGCAGTATGTTCATTTTTACCACTCCTATCCTTCCCAGCCATGAATGTGCAAGTTGAGACCATTTTTGAAGATCAGATTTGACAGAGTTTAATATAGGCATAAAATTGGTTCGGAATAGAGAGGACAATGAGGGTGTAAGGAATATACCTAGATATTTCATGGCTTTTTTTTGCCAACTAAATGGAAAAGATTCCTGCAGGTGGATCGCGGTTTCTCTGGGGACTGAGATATTCAGAATTTCGGATTTTGTCATATTAATTTTGAAATTTGAGATTTGGTTAAAGGTCGAGAAGGCCTGCATTAAATTAGGAAGAGTAATTCTAGGCTGTTGAATATAAAACAAAATATCGTCCGCATATGCGGCATATTTATGTTCGAAAGAGCCCACCGTGATGCCGTGTATGTTCGGGTTATGTCTTATGGTTGATAAGAAGGGTTCTAGCGAGAGGGCGAATAAAATTGGTGAAAGGGGGCATCCCTGACGGGTACCGTTGTGAAGTACGAAAGAATCACTTAAAGTGCCGTTAATTCTAAGTTGGGCTGTTGGATAATTATAGAGGGCTGCTATTTGGTTCAGGAAAGAGGGGCCCAGTCCCAGATGAGCCAGGGTCGCCATCAGGAACTCCCAGTCCACCCTGTCAAACGCCTTCTCAGCGTCCGTTGATAATAGCAGGGTGGGCTGGGAGGACCCACGCACATGCGCAATCAGGGAGAGGGTGCGGAGAGAGTTGTCGCGTGCCTCTCTTCCGGGAATGAAGCCTGTTTGTTCGTTTGAAACCCATTTTGGGATTAGAGGGAGAAGTCTATTGGCTATTAGTTTTGCGTACAATTTAGCGTCTATATTCAAAAGGGAGATGGGGCGATAACTACCGCAACAACTAGGGTCCTTCCCTGCTTTGGGGATAATAGTGATATGTGCGTGAAGAGTTTCTGGTCTAAGGGGGTCTCCAGATGGAATTGAGTTAGCGTAGTTAGCTAGTCGTGGGAGCAAAATGTCCGCAAAGGAGCGATAATATGAGACCGTAAGCCCATCCGGGCCCGGAGCTTTGCCTGATGCCATGGCTTTAAGAGCTCTACGCAGCTCTTCTGTGGTGAATTCACCATCTAGGGTTGCCAACAAATCGTCTGCTAATCTTGGAAGTTTGGCCTGGGCAAGATAGTCTTGTATAGCCTGTTTGCGGAATACTTGGTCGGGTATATTATGTTGAACGTGGTATAATTGTTGATAAAACATTCTAAACTCAGCCGCTATTGCAGGGGTGTGGTGTACTAGTTCATCTGTTCTAGATTTAATTTTAGCAATGAAAGTTGCAGCTTTTTTTTGTTGCAGAGAGCGAGCCAACAATCTACCGGGTTTATTGCCCCATTCATATGTACGTTGAGCTATGATGCGGAATTGCTGTTTTTGTTCGGAGTGAAAGAGATTTTTCAAATCTTCTCTCTTTTTGGTCAGGGCCTCAAGCACCGGTTTTGCGAGGCCCGCTTTATGCTGTCGCTCAAGGGTTCCTATGTCCCGGAGAAGCTCTGCTTGCTGTGTCGCTCTCTCTTTTTTTTTCCTGGACCCTAGTTCAATAAATTTTCCACGTATGAAGGCCTTATGGGCCTCCCAAAGTACTCCCGGGGAAATCTCCGGGCAGGTATTGTCTCTGAAGTAATGTACTAGCTCGCTGCTGATAGCAGCAGTGTCAATGTCTTCTGTAAGTAACTGATCATTCAGTTTCCAGTTTACATTCTTAATTGGGATAGATGGGATTTTTATCTGAAGGATAATTGGTGCGTGGTCTGATAGTGTGGAGGTTTCTATCTTTGAATCTATGATAAGGGGGAGATGATGATGATCAATGAAAAAATAATCAATGCGCGAATAAGAGTGATGTAAGTGTGAGAAATGAGTATAATCTCTCGCCTTAGGGTTGAGAATTCTCCAGACGTCCATTAACTGGGCGTCGTGTAGACGCTTACGTATGAGAGTTAAGCGTCTATGCGTGATACAAGATGTGCCTGTGGACGTGTCAATAGGGGGCTCCAAGGGGGCGTTAAAGTCCCCCGCTAGTAGGATACAGCCTTGGGCAAACTCTGTCAGTTTAGTAAGTGTGGCGGCCAAGAAACCAGTTTGGTCTCGGTTGGGAGCATATAACGTAGCGATAGTGCATGACATACTGCCCAGTTTGCCTCTAATAAACAAAAAACGCCCCGAAGGGTCGCTTACCATAGACTCGAACGTGAACGAGGTACCCCTGCGGAAGCCAATGGCCACACCTTTTGACTTGTGAATATCTGAAAGACTGTAATACCACGTGGGGTACATTGGGGAAAAAAGCTTCACTGCTGTTGTGTGTGTCAGGTGGGTCTCCTGTAGGCAGACAACGTCAGCCCGCAGGCGACCCAGCTCTCTAAATAGACTGTGTCGTTTACCTGGAGCGTGCAGTCCTCGGACGTTAAGTGAGAGTAAGTTGAGCTTAGCCATTGACTCCGTCAGGGGGAACCCGCTCCAGCCATTCCACGAGCCCATCGGACCTGAAGCAGACACCTGTAGAAAGGGTAGGGAGGGTATAGGACGGGACAAGGGAACACCAGGAGAGGAGAGAGAGGGGAGTAGAAAGAGCGAAAGAAGATAAGAAGAAAGGAGGTAGATTACCAAATTGCATCATCACAATCACCACCCAATCTGTTCTTAGGTGGTAAACTGCACACAGAACACTGCAGCGCATGATAGGGGTAAATCGCAAGCCCCGCACACCCGGGACCCCGACCTCATGGGGGACGGGCTCACGAATGCACGGGGCCCCACGACACCCCTGGGGGAGCGGGTCCGCCGCCCGGAACGACAAACAGAGAGCGCTCAATGTGGCGCGCTTGTCTGCCCCAGAGCCCCGGAGCCAGCACAAACACCATGTTGTTATACAAAACCCAAGAAGCATGTGCTATACACTTCAAACTTAACCTTATAAAACAGTAAGCCAAGGAAACCCGTTAGAGTTACTGTCCCGGTAGCTTTCAACTAGATTCCTCTATACGAGGGAACCAAAAAAAAAAGTTCCAAAACATCAAAGAAGAAAAAGAAAGTGCTCGAAAAATTAAGAAAAAAAATCTTTGTACGAATCACTAAAGGGAAACACAGATGTGAATAAGATCCGTTATATCAGATCAAGAAGCTTAATACTTGCGGCTACCACAGATGACCCGATGTTGCAGGCCAGAGCCCGGATCATTTTGCATCAAAATGGGAGTCACCCCACTTGTGGAGGGGGTGATCCTGAAGAGCCCGATCTACGCTTGTGGTCCACCTTCTGCCACCGAGGTTCTGCTGAGGAGGTGGGGGAAGGGATAAGATCCTGCCATCCAGGAAGCTCTGGTGTGGGTATGCTGAGATCCGAGCAGAACTTTTCCAGGTCCTCTGGGAAACGAAGTGTCATGGTCTTGCCCTCCTTATGTGCAATGAGTGATGCGGGGAACCCCCAGCGATAGTTAATCGATGCTGCACGGAGCTGTTCAGTAAGGGGACGCAGAGCCCTGCGTCGGTCCAGCGTTTCCCTGGCTAGATCTGGGAAGAATAAGAGGGAGGCCCCGTCAAAGTCCAGTGGTGATTTTTCTCGGGCCTTCTTCATAATTATCTCCTTCTCCTCAAAGTAATGCAGCCTGCATATAACATCGCGTGGGACCTCTGATGACATGTTGCGGGGTCGGAGGGCCCTGTGAGCCCGATCTATTTTCAAAGGAAAGTCCGCCGCCTGACCAAGCAGGCCATTAAATATACCCCGCAGGGAGGGGAGGAGGTCGTCATCTCCCGTGGCCTCTGGTAACCCTCTTATCCTGATGTTATTCCGCCGGTTGCGGTTCTCTTGGTCCTCGATCTTGTAGAGGGCCATTCTGTGCGCAATAGAGAGGGTGCGGGTGGTGTTCTGTAAGGCCCTAATGGCGGCCGTGTGACGATCCAGCCGTAGCTCTGTCTCCTCTACCCGCTCTAGCACATGCGCGAGGTCCGACCTCACCGCGGAGAGCTCCTTTTTAATCGAGCGCTCCAACCCCGAGAACAGAGAGGCTAGCTCCGTCTTGGTGGGGAGATCACTCACGAGGGCCGCAACCCCGGGATACTTGGAGGCTTCTTCTTCTCCTTCAGAGCAGGCCGAAGTGGCTGGGGAGTGTCTCCCGGGCTCAGGTCTATGGCGGGAGGCGGGGCACGAGCCGCGAGGAGAGCGGCCTAGGCCATCCATATCGAGGGAATCCTCTGGATCGGCGGCCAAGTAGCGTTTAATGGATCCCGAAGGGGTTCCTTTTTTAGGCAGGGACTTGCCTGATCTCTTCCGCATGACTTAGAGGTTTGGATCGGGTGGAAATCTTGGGTTAAGCCGATAGATAATAGTGCCAACGCCGGAGCTCAAGGAAGACACGTCTTTACCGCTGCATGCCGAAACCACGCCCCTCCAGCAGCACTAAATGTGCGTTCACAAAGCATGCTGGATGCAGGAAAAGCCAGTAGCTCGATTGCATATTGAGCAAGTTCTGGCCAGTGGTCCATCCTCAAGACCCAGTAACCCAGTGGATGCTCTGTTGGAAAGGTCTCAAAGTCTGCTCTTGCCCCTAGATATTCCTGCACCATATAATGCAGACACTGGCGATGGTTGCTTGAACCGATCAGACCTTGGCGCTGAGGACTGAAAAATTGTTTGAAGGCATCGGTCAGCCGGCCACCTTCTCCACTGCTCTTACTCTGACTGAATGAAGCCTCAGCAACACGTTGTCCAGCACCAGGAAATGGTAACCTCCCAGGGTCTGGAAATGCATTACACAAACCTTTCTTCAAGGCCTCCTGAAGATGTTTCTTCCTCTGCTCCCTCTGCGAAGGCACGATGAGTTCTAATGATCCCTCTCCTTGATACCACGAATCCTAGGGTCCTTTTGCAGGTTTTGCAGAATCAGAGAAGCCATGCAGCGTAAGTTTGCAGAGGCATTCGATTCTGAGTCCTCTGGGTCACTAAGGATCACATTATCTGTTACTACCTCCTCCCAGCCACATAAAACTCCTTGGATTTCTGGGGACTTAAAACCATCCCTTGAAGACTGCTGCTGAGTGTTATCCTCTACATCCATGTTGACACAATCCTTCTCCTCCTCCTCTTCTTCCTGTGTGTTTGGGGGGCCTGCAGGAATGCTATCTGGATAAAGGGGACCTTGAGAGGAAAGGAAGTCCTCCTCTTTCTCCCGGTGTTCTGCCTCAAGTGCCCTGTCCATGATTCCACGTGCTCCAACTGGAAGACTAGAGGAGCAGTGTCACTGATGCATGCATTGTTGCTGCTCACAATCCTTGTGGCCACCTCAAATGGTGACAGGACAGTGCATCCATTCTTGATCAGTAGCCACTGGCATGGCAGAAAGAAGCCATTGCCAACGTTGAGTTCCACCTGGTGGGCATGTCACAAATTAGGCGGTTGGTGGGCTGGTTGCATTTCCTTTTGAATGTCAGGTGTCTATCATTCTATCGTGTGTGTTTTATGTCCTTGTCCCCACACCTATATGTCTATTTATAGTGTTAGGTGTTGAATCGTATTTTTTATAATTGGTCTTTTTTTAAATTAATTAAATTCACCATTATGCAATTCTGGTAATTATTTCCCAGGGCTCACCTATGTGGCACTTGGTACTGTGTTGTCTCTCTGACACTGCACATTTTTTCATATGCTTTTCTGGTCACTGAGTCCCGCTCGTATTGAGTTTGTGGATAAATACCAGTTGGTACTTTGATGTACCCCATTCCACTGGTTCCCTTTTCTCTTTTGTTATATACTGTGTACACCGCCTGAAGTGTATTAGAAACTATACATCACTGAATGCACTGTGTATATATAGGCTACACTGAATGCAGAGAGTGTGTGTGTGTATATGTGTACATATATATTATAATTAAACCGCCTGGCATGTATTAGAAACTGTGTACACCGAGAGAGACTCTCTTACTATAAGATGAGTTTATTTTTTTGTATTTATATTTACATTTATAATTTGAGTTCTTATTTATGTCATACATACCTTTTTGGTAAATTCAGAGAGAGTGTAGCACTGTGAGCCAAACACCTTCCTGGTGTAAGGCTTTTTGTGTTTTTTTTTTTTTTGTTTTTTTTTGTTTTTTTTTAACAATCCTAAGGTCCCTAACTCACTGTCATGTATCTGACTGTGGAGCCCGAGATGGCGAGGATGGCCTCTTGGACACATCCTGTCCAAGCACCCCTGGTAGTGGAGGCAAGAACTGCTAGGGCAGTGGAAGGATGCAGGCACCACAAAGCTGTAGTAGTGAGCTGAAGCTTGGAAACGCATGAGTCCTTCCAGTGGTAGTATGGAGTCTGGTCACAATCCTTGTTCAGCAGCAGCCAGGCAGTCAGTAGCAATCTGGCAGCGGGGTACCAAATCATGAAGCAGAGACAGCAGAAGTCAGAAATCCAAGCTGAGGTCAGTAACGCAAGCAAGCAGCAGACATAACAGGCAGGGGTGATCCATAAGAGGTGTCAAATGTAGCCAGGTAAGAAACAAGGTTTAGCAGACTTTAAAGAATCAGAAACACAGGGACCAGAGCTAAAGACAATCCAGTACTGAAGCCAGGGGGATGCAGTTTAAATAGGCTGCTGAGCATCACAATCTGTGGATGCGTGCGCACGCCCACATGTATGTGCACATGCCTGCACATATGCGGCATTGCTTATCTGCTTGCGCATTTTAGTCATTGCTCATCTTGTTAGGTTTCCATGTTCACGATTCTGCACATGCGCATAGGAATGAGCACCTGCTGCGCGAGATCCATGATATTCATTCATACATTAACATTCATACATACACATACTAGGGCCAATTTAGACAGGATCCAATTAACCTACTAGCCTTTCTTTGGAGTGTGGGAGGAAAGCAGACAAACGCTACAATGTAGTGCAACTAATGCAAGGGTAGCATCCTGTATTGTGTGCTAGAAGTTAGTACAGGGTCTTTTAAGATTTAGAGTAGGTAAAATATGTGCACAAGTGGAAAAGAATGAGGGACTTTCAAGGTGCGAATTAACACAATATCCATAAAATTCAATCATTGTTTATTTCATATCACTTAAAACCATTTTTTGTAAAAACACACAAGTCATAGACCTATCTATCTATCTATCTATCTATCTATCTATCTATCTATCTATCTATCTATCTATCTATCTATCTATCTATCTAAGTTCCTCCACCCCAAATCTGCTAATGCCTTTATGAATCTTGCTTTGTGCACTGGTCCAAATCATTTGGTGGAGGGGGATTATGGTGTGGGGTTGTTTTTCAGGGGTTTGGCTTGGCCACTTAGTTCCAGTGAAGGGAGCTCTTAAGGTGTCGGCATACCAAAACATTTTGGACAATTTCATGCTCCCAACTTTGTGGGAACAGTTTGGTCATGGTCCCTTCCTGTTCCAACAACCAGTGCACAAACAAGGTCCATAAAGACATGGATGTGCGAGTTTTGGGTGGAGGAACTTGACGAGCCTGCACAGAATCCTGACCTCAACCCGATAGAACACCTTTGGGATGAATTAGAGCAGAGACTGCGAGCCAGGCCTTCTGGAAGAATAGTCAAAAAATTCCCATAGACACACTCCTAAACCTTGTGGACAGCCTTCCCAGAAGAGTTGAAGCTATTATAGCTGCAAAGGGTGGACCAACTCAATATTGAACCTTACGGACTAAGACTGGGATGCCATTAATGTTCATGTACGTGTAAAGGCAGGCATCCCAATACTTTTGGTAATATAGTGCATATCTTCTATAAACATTTGAACATATTTTTTTCCTGCTCAATATTTTTATTTAAACAAGTTTTGTAAATAACTTGAATAAAGGTGTTATCATTGAGTGTCAACACAGCACCATTACGTGAAAGGAATGTTGTACATCCGGTAAATGATGGTAGTGTGGTCAGCTGGATAATTGGTCTAGTTACAGGAGGTATATTAAAAAAAATATTCTGTTTTGCTAATAGAGTCAAAAAGTAGGTAACAGCAAGAATGTGAGTGGAGAGTAGAAGTAGATGGGTCAACACAGCCAAGGGAAAGTGGAGACTGTACCGACCAATTGTTCTTTTCTATTTAGAGCAGTTTGTCAGACCTTTTTTAATCATATTAAGGAGTAATTTCATTATATGGTACCACATGCATGTGCTAATTTGTTAAATGCAAGTTATTTAAACGAATGAAAATTATGATATTTCTAATAATAATTTTCTAATAATTTTTCAGTTTTTTTGCAAACTCTAAAAGATCACGTTAAACACAATCTTTCAATGATACGACACTTCAACCTCCTAGAAAACAAAATTATGACAACCTGTCCGAGACTTAGCCTTTTATTTCCATTTACAAAATAATGCATCCTGTACTCCACTTTGGTTTTCACCTCTCCTCACGTTGTTTCCCTATGTACAGGCTTGGGAGAGAGATTTGGACACGGCTGGAACTGCAGGAGTGGGCCCAAATTTGGCACACTACTAAATCCAGTTCTAGACAGGCTGTAGTGGTCGAGACCAATTACAAGGTTCTCTACCATTGGCATTTGGTGCCTGTGAGACTGGCCTGAGCATACCCAACCAACCTGTCTTCTTGATTTTGCAGCTGTCCTGACCAGGTGTCATACTTCCACATCTGGTGGCCATGCCTGGTGGTACAGATGTTCTGGTTTCAAGTCTATGACATACTGTATACACTTTTGAAAAAACCTATACCCTTGTTGCCACAGGAGGCTCCTCTTAGTTTGAAACCAGCAGACATCACCCGAAATCAACATGTATTGATGGTCCATGTATTGACGGCCGCAAAGCAAATAATAGCAAAGACATGGTTTTCTGACACAATTTCTATAGCTGAAGTTCAAACCCGTATGCACTGGGTATTAATTAACGAGAAGCTTGCAGCAAAATTATATGGCACTATGAAGAAATTTAATTGGGTTTGGGATCCCTGGATCTCTGTTGCCTTTCAGGGAATTTTGACCACCGCCTTCTCAAACTCTAAATCATTGGACCGCTCAAGAGGTGGTCCTCACATTCTACCTCAGAGCACCCCTGATCGTTTCTTCCCCCCTCCCTTTCCCCTTTTCCTCACCCACTCTTTTTCATTCTACCCCCCCCCCCCTCATTTTTTTTCTCTCTCCCTCCCCTTTACCTTCCTACCCTATTTCCCTAATTCTTCTTACTCCATCTCAGTTCCTCTATTGCCTTGAAATAGCTTGCTTTACTTGTCTACACATGCTAGTCTCCCACCCTGGAACATTTGTTACCATTGATGATTATCACTCCTGTATTCTACATGAATTATTTAAATGCCTAGTTTACTTGGCTGTTTACTTGGCCGTTTACTTGGCCTTTTTGTACAGTTATCTTGGTTATATTGCACCTTAAACTTTTCTGCTGTATTCTCACTTCTTACAGAAGCATTTCTACAAAGTTAGACTTTCTTTGTGCATATATGCAAAAACAAAATTAAAAAAAAAAATTGAACAATTAAAAATAATGAAAAGTGATTGAAGTGATTTTTTTTGGCAAATCTGTCCAGAATATCAAAATCAATTATATAATTACAAGCAGAGAAAAAAATTATGTCAGCACCAGAAGGTAGCAAAAGTTACAGCTCAGCACCTCTTCAGCCAATGGGTTAACATCACATATGTTGAGTTTTCAGTTCTCCCATCTTTCAGCAGAGCAGGTCACAAACTGAAAACATGTGAGGAAGCTTAAAGAGTTTTGCTTAGTTTATCTCCCAGAAAGCACTGTCTGGGGAAGGATCTATCTGTATTCTCTCAGCGTGCATTCAGAGCTGATATCTCTGGATGTATCTGTCCGAACCCCACAGGATTGACTTGTACACTTTTGATTCTTACTAATATAAATCCATCCTAATCCCCTTGACTTAGTCTTCCTTCAGCACTTATCCTGAAGGTTGCAGCCAGAAAGATTCTCCTTAGTCAGGGTCATGGGAAGATGGTGCTGCTTTTTACATTCACAGTGAAATGTTAGCTCTGAGAGTTCAATTTAGTGTGACGCTTGTTGAAAAACAAAAGTTTTTTTATCCAGAGAATTTGCCTAAATCTGTTCTATAGAGCTTGTGTTACTTGACCATGTTTCATCAGAGCATTTAGTAAAGAAAGAGGCTTGAAGTATATCAAAAGCCAAATTTTTTTATAGTTTTGGATAAAGAAGGGAATAGTGAATAACCTGACAGATTTTTTTCCCTTTGCTTTTTTGCCATCTGTGATCCATTGGGAAGATTTACCTTCTCTTCCTGTGCTGTAGACATAACGGATAGTGAAGGAAATTTTTGCTAAGTCAAGGAAATCCTCTCTCACACAGTTTTCAACAAAATATTGTCCCCATTGTAACACATCCCCTGTTGCAGTGACAACTTAAAATTTTGAATTTGCATTCAATTTCAGTCTTGTTGACTATGGACACCAAGACAAATGGAGAGATTGAGTCTCACAGCAATAAAAAAACCTAAAGATGCATTAGATCTATCTGTTGCAATAAAACTGTATGCACAAAACTGCAGTGCTTTGTGGAGGGATTCATTTTGAATGGCACCCAAGCTCACCTAGCCAGTACAGCACAATTCACATGCCTTTGCAGTGGCTCTAAAGGCAGAATTTTTTTTACCTTAATGTATTCCCTACATTAAGGTAAAAAAATGTCCCAGTAATTGTATCACTCCCTCACCACCTTATATACTTATCCTGTATCGATTCAGCATGGTGCTCAACTGCCTCTCCCCTCTCTCTGCACACTACACTGGGAGCAGGTAGACCCATTGGATTCTGCCACTGTCTGTCAAACCCTGTGAGCAGAGAGCAGGGGGTGGGGCTTAGCACATCTGCCCCCATAGCAAGCGGCTTCCTATGGGGGGCAGACACAGAAGGGGAGGAGCCAAGATCGCCGATGGAGGGCCCCAAAAAAGCAGGATTGGGGCCGCTCTGTGCAATAGCATTGCATAGAGCAGGTGAGTATAACATGTTTTTAATATTTGGGGAAAAAGAAAATGTAGCTTTACAACCACTTTAAGTACACCCTATTGTACACATGCCAGAGCAACTGGGAGTTAAAAGTGCCAAAATGTTCCTATTGCTCTAGTGATGAGCAGTAACCAGGAAGTTAGAAACCCACCCCTAAACTGAATACACATCAGAAATGATCAGGCCACTCCACCATCCAATAATTGTATTGGATGCCAATGCCCTTATAGGGACCTTCCATTATGATGAACAGCAAATATAACAAGTAGAAAGAAGCAGTGTAGTTTAAGTAGATCCCAATTGCTCTTACCACATTCAGAAAACAAAAATCAATCTGCTTCAAATGAAAAGGGGATGAAAGATGGGTAGACTTATGTCCTACAATGTACAAGGATGAAACCACCAAAGGAGGAATGGACAAATGAGGTCAAAGAATGGGAAGGAGAGGGCTGTCAATTAAGACCCCATCCTTACCGAGATAATGATGGTATTAGGGCTACCACCTTAGAATTTTGGAAGGTACTTCACACAGTGGCTCAGAGTTGAGAGCGCTAGACTGAGGTCCCATAGATATAAGGCTTGAAAGGTGGAGCAATGTGAGTGCCTTTGACCCTTGTTTGAGTTTAGTGCCAAGCACTGGTCAAAGCCCACTTGCAGTAAACTGAGACTTCTACAAACATAGAAGGCCATAGGGTTAAAACTGCTGACAGCAAATCATTGAAAGGAGGTGTTTCAATGTGAGTGAGATGAGTCTCAATAGCCAAGTCATCTGATTTATTGACTGAGAGTAGAATACAGAATCTGTCCCTGAGAGAGTAAATCTGGATGGTCTGACAAAGGCCACAGAGTTTCCTATCAGGAAAAGTACTTCTGAGTAGTGGGTCCTTCATGGCCAACAGCAGGATGTGTACCCTCTCCACTCCTTTAGGAGATATAGCATTAGCTTAAGGGGAAGATACACATACAGTATATTGGTAAATACTGGAGTAACCAAAGCATCAAGTGCATCTGTGAAAGGGTTTCTGAACTACTGTAGGCTATGAACCTGCAAACCTTTCAAATTTGGTGGGACAAGATCTTGTTGAAATGAAGAGTTCCCCTCTTGTGGCAAATTTGACTAAACACACTCTAATTTAGAGTGTATTCTCCCAAAATATAGTAGAGCATGATGTTATACCCAGTGGTCTTCCTATTGTGGGCCAATTCTTTGTGCCTCCTTGGTGATTTATGTAAGTCACTGCAGTGGCAAAATTGCACTGGATCCTCATTGGGTGACCCTGAAGATGGGCAGTTCGGTGTAGGAAAAAAGGCAGATCAGCCAGATCTTAAGAATGTTGATTGGCGGGTTGATTTCCTTATTCACCCACCATGCCTGTAATGACAGGCTGCTAGATATCCCTCACCAAGCGAGGAGCTTCCATTTAAGAAGGTGAAATACTGTGACTACCACAACAGTTTTATCTTGGTCTGAGATGCCATGGGTATGATTATCCTTAAGGATAGGGGGAACCTGTCCCATTTGACCAGAATGTTTGTTTGGTGTCCTCTTTTTTTTTTTCCACATCAGCAAACAATGTTAGAGGGCTAAATCAGCTCGATGTTCATTAACTGTCGCCTTCTCAGATTCACATCATTGTGGAATATGCATTTCCTCATTTCCTTTTGTAAATTCACAACATAAGTCTTTATTACATTACTTTACCAACATATCCTAGTTTCCCTAAACCCATATACCCAGCTGTATATAGGCTAAGGCCTGGTGTCAGTTGGATCTTATCTTTTACTGGGCATATTTAGAGAAAAAAGAAAAAAAAAAGAAAAAGGAAAAGGAAGAAAAAACAAAAAAAGGACATAAAGAAGCAAACTTATGGACTCCCCGTGCCCGTCATCTACTGACATAACCAATGTTATACAGAAAATTGCATGTTTCTGATTCCACCCCTCCCGCCCTCCCCCCATACTTTAATATGTACCCATCTAATCTTCTATTTGGCTAGGGATATACTTAACAAAACCACCTCTCTATAGCACTCATTACCGTCGAGGGTTCCAATTACCTATATACCTGTATTAAGCCTATCGCTTGCTCTGCTCCGCACTACACCCACCATTGGTGTCCTCTAGTATGCAACTAGGCAAAGAAAGACAGACAAAAAAAAGAGAGACAGGGTTGGCACCACCTAAGTGCAGTATTAATAACACGTTTTAATAAACACAGGATAAAAATCACTTACAAACAGGAGTAGTATTTATGCTCATCAAATAAAGTACAGCATAGACCGCAGGGGAAGTGAAGTCACCAAAAGGGACTTTCCGGTGACATCACTTCTCCCGTGGTCCAGGCTGGTTAGCGTGGACTTCCAGATACAACAGGGCATCCGTGCCTCTATCCATCCACCTCCTTCCAGCCATCTGACACTGATGGAATCTGCAGGAGGACTGAGAGCAGTGGGCTTAGTATTTTATTTGATGAGCATGAATACTACCCCTGCTGCCACTACTAACATTTTATAATTTATCTTCCATGGACTTGGGACTGAATTTGTAATTGCTTATTAATAATTGCTGAAAGACTTTTTGGGCATACACCCTCTGTGCGCCAGTAATTACCAGCTCCCGCTACCTCTGCTGGCCTAACACTATTCGCAGCTACTGCCACTTCTGCCGGCCTGGCGCTGCTATCATTGCTGGCTCCTTCTACCTCTGCTAGTCTTTCACAATTACTCTGCTGGCCTGCCATTATTATCAGCTTCTGCCACATCTCCTGCCCTGTGACCATTTTAATTCTTGCCACCTCTCCTGGCCTGGCATTATTACTACATCCTGTCGCCTCTCTTGGCCTGCCAACATTTCCAGCTCCTGCCACCTCTAATGGACTGCAATCATTACTAGTTCCTGTCACCTCACCTGGTCTGCCATTATTACAAGTTCCTGCCACCCGTGGTGCTGCTGCCATTATCATCTCTTGACACTTTTGCCTGCCTGCCTGCCACCATTACCAGCCCCTTGCCACTTCTGCTGGCCTGCCACAATTACCAGCTAGTGCCACCTCTGGTGACCTGCCACCATTACCAGCTCCTGCTACTTCTCCTTTCCTTCCACTATTATCACCTCCTGCCACACTTTCTGACATTCCCCCATTACTAGCTTGTGTCACTTCTGGTGGTCTTCCACCAATACCATCTCCTGCCATGTTTGCTGGCCTGCAACCATTACCAGCTCCTGCCACTTCTGCTGACCTGCTGCAGCCACTTTTACAAGCTCCTGCCACCTTTGCTGTCCTGCTGTCATTACCAACTAAGCCACCTCTACAGGACTGCCACCATTACCAGATCCTACCACTTCTCCTGGCCTGCCACCAATTTTAGCTCCTGCTAACACTACCAGCTCCTAGAGCCTCTGCTGGCCTGTCATTACAATTTCTGCTGGACTGCCACCATTACTAGCTCCTGCCACCTCTGCCGGACTGCCACCATTACCAGCAAGTAGAGGTTGCATCTACTTGCCTGCTGGTATTACCAGCCCCTGAAATGGCCTGGCCTACTAACATTATTAGCTCTTGCCACCTCTGATGGCCTGCCACCATTATTAGCTCTTGCCACCTCTCCCAGTCTGCCACCATTGTTGGTTCCTGCCATCTCTGCTGGCCTGCCACCATTTTCAGCTTTTGCAACTATTTCCAGGTCCTGACACTTCTTTTGTCCTGCCACCATTCCAGCTCCTACCACATCTGCTGGCCTGCCATTATTACCAGTTCCTGCCTCCTCTATTGGACAGCCACCATTACTAGACCCTGCCACCTCTGCTGAACTATCACCATTACATGTTCTGCTACCTATGCTGGCCTGCTTTTGCAACCATTGTTTTTATTTCATAATATTGCTTCTTAAAGCAGTTCTTCAGGCTTTTTTAAAAAAAAAATTAAAGTCTGTAGCTACAAATACCGTAGCTGCTGACTTAAAATAGGGCGTTCACCTGTCTAGGGGTCATGCTCACCTGAACTGCTTCTGTGTCAGCTAGCATGTTTACTGTGGGTAGCTGGCTGTGATTCCTTGGGGCTTCACAGCCAGGTGCATACAGCAAATGCAGGAGCCAAGCTGCGCTTTGTAAATGGTCCCGCAGCCTTCTGAGACCTGTGCCAAAACCAGGTATCCCCCCCCCCCCCCCCCTCCAAAAAGTGGCAAAAACAGAAGAGGTGGGCATAAAGCATAACTTTTTCTTTAGGGTGAAGTTCCGCTTTAAATAGTGCACTCATGTTTATTTCAAGATAAAACCAGCTTTTGTCTAGTGTTTATATT
Organism: Lithobates septentrionalis; assembly: GCA_037952835.1. Classification (NCBI taxonomy): domain Eukaryota; kingdom Metazoa; phylum Chordata; class Amphibia; order Anura; family Ranidae; genus Lithobates; species Lithobates septentrionalis. Next base: position 198,250 of record JBBDGP010000702.1, on the reverse strand, counting down.
GGACCCATGGTTTGTCACATTCCCTGGCCCTTGTGCCCATGTGACATAAGTTTAAAAGTTTTAGTGAAAGTAAAAAAAAAAAATGAAGTTACACCCAAGCAGTAGTAACAGAAGTTACACCATTGCACACCTGAAAAATGTTGAGCCTGCCCTGTCCCCAGATGAATGTAAACACACCGGACAGGGGTGTGTACATACGAAACATCGTTTGCAATACATATGTCACATATCTTCACACACAGGAGTGGGAGCAATAGATATATCTATCTTTATTGTGTGGGAGATTAGCTTGTGGGGATCACCTTTTCTGGAAAACAAGGTCAACGTGCAGGCAATTTCTTTCAAATCTGGCGGGTTGCCAGGTTTATTTAGCAGAGGTTTGCAAAGTAATGAAAACAAACAAAAAATAGTAAGGCAAATCCTTGCCGTCCGGCTCTAAACTATACAGTGGTATACGGTAGTATGGTGTGGGGCTGGTCCCCGTCACCCACAAAACATGTAAAGCAAACCTTTTTTAAATGCAAACAGAGCTCTCCCTCTCTCTCTGATTCCCTTCTGAGTCTCAGACCAGAGCTAACCTGTTCTCTCTTCCTGCTCATTTAAAGTCCACCTGAGCATGGACTCAAGTGGACCAGAACATCCGGACCAGTGCCAAGCCTGCTACAGAGGCTGGAAAAACCCGGGCAGGATTCCGCTTCAGTCTCTTAGAACAGAATGCATACTGTCACAATATAAATATATATATATATATATATATATATATATATATATTTATTTATATATTTATATATAATATGTGTTTTTAAAGGCAAGAGATTTTTCACTTTAAGCATTCCATGTACTAAGGTAAAAAATGTGGTTGTATTGCCCCCTCACCTCCCCATATACTTACCTGAGTCCTATCTAGTTTCAGCGCTGTGCCTGCCTGCAGCCGGCGCTGCTTTCTCTCCCTTTCCACACAGGTACAAAGACAGCGGCAGGAGACGTTGGCTCCTGTCATTCAAATCCTGTAAGGAAGGAGCAGGGTGCAGGGCCGAGCCACACTGTGTGTGTCTATAGGCACACACAGCCCGGCTCGGGGACAAAGATAACACGTGTGCCACCATAGAAAGTGGCTTCCTATGGTGGCACACTCCAAAGAGAAGGAGCTTAGAGTGTCATCGGGGGACCCCAGAAAAGGTTTGGGGCCTCTCTGTGCAATATCATTTGCAAACATGCATAAGCTGTTTGTTATTTTGGAAAAAATGTAAAAAAATAATCACTTTAACTCTAAACTGATGACCTGTAGGGACCTTTAAAGCATCACCTATGGAACATAAAGGGTATGAACATTTGGGAAGGGACTATTACGGTGCTTTACAGATAATAATGGAAACCAGACAGGTGTGTGTGTATATATACAAGGATACAAAATGTTTTTATTATAGATAAATACTAAAACCAATAACAGCACATGGTAAGTTGTTGGGTTTTATAGAATATCTCCATTATTGTGGTTAAGCATAGAGGTTTTTCAGTTGAACACAGGTTGAATGGTCGTATGTTATCCCAACATGTTTCGCCTTATGGCTTCATCAGGTGATAAACGCATCAACCATGGATTAACGAATAAACTATACAAAAACAAAAAAGTATTACATGACAAAATGCATCACAGATAGACTCCTCAAAATTACAAAGACATAGGAAAGACACACAAGCACATTTGCCAAAATTCACCAAAGGACAGAAACTCACCACCTCAAAGCCCCCCTAAAAAAGAGGGGAAGAGAGGGGTCAACCATGATGTGGAGATCACCACGAACGGAGGGCACTATGCAGCCATAGTGAGCACACGCAACGACCAGGCTAACAAGAGTAAATAGGATAAATCCTAAATAAATCTAATAGTTTGTTGATATCAGAAAAAAACAGACAGACAAAAAAATTGCAAAAAAATGCAACCCACAAAAAGTTGCATAAAGGGTAGGCCTTAATGATATAATTAAAGAGTTCCCAAAGGCAATACTTGCTAAAAGCTAGAAAGATCAGAGCTTAAAGATGAAGGGAGAGGGTGCCTGTATATAGAGAACTATAGGTCCAGTAAGAACACAATGCTTGTAACTGGGAAAGAAATAAAAAGGAAAGGGAAAATAAATATAACAATAATTCTAAAATCCTGCCATATTTCGTGTGAGTTAAACTGCCCATACATCACTGCACTGCAGTATCATATGGCAATGAGTTATAGTTTGAATGCAAAGATGAAAATGCAAAGGCAAAAATATATTCATCAATTAATTCAAATTGACGATTCAGTGCTGATAAGCACATGGGACCAAAGTCTCACTATATCATGAAAAACTAATATGGAGGATATCAAGATTATACAAATAAGGGGAAATACAGAAGTTAAAATAAGAGAAATCTGAATCATATAGTCCAGACCTCCAACTCACAGCAGTGTATAAAGGAAATATGTGGAAGAAGGATAGGTGTCATAGCAGGTACAAATGTATGGCATCCAAAGAAGCACTTGATGATTGGGACATCTGACAAGGTTTCAAATAGAGTAATAGCGCTTCTTACCTAAAGAGCAGGAAAATCTTGCTAACAGGTCGCCCTCAGTCGTCTCTGGCTGCTGCGATACCTACGTTTCCGGCCTAAATGTGCTCACCATTGGAGGATGTGATGGCGCCACCAAGCATGCGCCCGATCCCAGGAGAGCTTTCAAAACTACATTGACCAAGAGGCCGAGCAGCAGACATGAGGGGAGGGGGGTGATCATCAGCACGGATAGGGAAGATGAAATACACCAATCATCGCACCGGATCGCCACCCATCCCGCAGGTGAATCACAACGGACTGTCGGTCAAGAAGAAGAGAAAGAAAAACACCACAAGCACAGGTCTTATGTGTTGGAATCCAGATGAACACCACGTAATAGTGCCATCATGTGGGAGGGGACAGGGGCAACACGGAGATGCAGAGCGGGCACTGACTGGGGGTAAGGATCCCCTCTGTGCCCTGGGCATCCATATGGTCGCAAAAACGCGCCCAAACAACCCCGGGCAATCCACAAAATGGGGCCCCCCACATGGGGGCAAAAGGTGGAGTCGTTCTGAAAAGCACTGCGGGACAGATAACCCGCAGATCATGGTGAACAAGACAAATGAGCTTAAGTATTTAAAAATACAAACAACAAACCGTTATTAAGCAAATATACACATACAGTAAACAAAGTATCTATAATGAGTACACACTTTTGTTTATAAAGAACTTAATAAATAAAAAGAGAGTATAAACAAGAACACATACAAAAACATGTATAGAAAAAATACCCAGGTAGGAGGGTAGAACCAGAAAGAACAGCTACATATAATGCTATAAAAAGGGTATGAAACTAAGAGTTTCATAGAGACCCGGATACTCAGTAGCTTTCAAATTATAAATCCATTGAGCCTTAAGTTGTAGTAGTGTTTTATCAATGCTGCCCCCTCTCACATGTATGGGTATGTGTTCCAAGGCCATGAACTTAATCATGTTTGGTTTAAAATTGTGGTAAATACCCACATGTCAACTGACAGCTGTCTCCATCCTACATTTGTTTATAGGTTTAATGTGATCTCGAATACATTTAAAAAAAGGACGCTTGGGTTTTCCCTATATAGAAGCCTCCACAGAGGCAACTAGCCAGGCAAACCACTCCAGGAGTTTGGAAAGTAATTCTATATTTCAAAGAGTGAGTACGACCATCAGGAAGAACAAAGTTGGCACTGTTAATTAAAAAAGGACAGACATCACAATCCCCACATGCAAAAGTACCTGGACTGGTAGATTCAACAGGATTGGAGATCTCAAAATGACTGTGAACAAGACGGTCTTTAAAGGATGGTGCTCGTTTATATGTAATTTCGGCATAGTCCCTAACACATTTTTTTATGGTGGGATCAGCTGACAACCATGGCCAAATTTTTTTGACAATTTTTTTAATCTCTTGATGTTCAGTAGAACTTTGTGTAATTATTCTAACAGTTTCAGATTTCTTTTGAGGTCTGGTAGAGAAGATGAGTGAACTTCTTTCTTTCTTGATAACCCTATTGTAGACCCTCTTTAAACAAGCATGACTATATCCTCTATTTTTAAGTCTATGGTACAAGTCATTAGCAGCTCTCTGAAAATCATCATTCCTGCTGCAATTTCGTCTAATTCGTAGATACTGACTGTAGGGTATGCTTTTGAGAAGCAGTTCAGGATGGGAACTAATTGCGTGTAAAATTGTGTTCCCTGCTGAGGGTTTTCTATAAAGAGAAGAATTAATTGTACCATCATCATCTAGAAATATTTCCACATCCAGAAAGCTGATCTTCATTTGGCTATGATTCATTATGAATTTTAAATTAAATTCATTAACTGAGATAGCTTGTAAGAACTGCCCAGGTTCATCCTCAGTACCGGACCAAAACTGAAGAACATCATCGATATAACGATACCATGATATAATATTATTCATAAATTTAGCCAGGTCTTCACGAGCAAATAGGTCTCTCTCCTAGCCCCTCAGGTACAGGTTGGCATATGATGGGGCACACCTGGTCCCCATCGCAACCCCCTTCACCTCGAGGTAGTGAGACGGACTGAACATGAACACATTGCGTGTAAGAATGAACCTAAGCAGATCAACAATGAATTAATTGTATTTGGAAAGAGGAGGGTCCTCTTTTACTCAAATGGTTTTCCACAACACTAACCCCTTTAACATGGGGAATAGTGTTGTATAAACTCTCTATATCTAGAGCTACAAGACATGTGTTTTTGGGGAGATGAATACCTTCAATTGTTTTTAAAAGGTCTATAGTATCTTTGATAGCTACCTGCATCCCCCATGTTACTTCATTATTCTCATACATTAAAGAACTAGCATTTTCCATTAGACTGGCACAACCTGATATTATAGGGCAGCCTGGGGGTTGAGTAATACATTTGTGCACTTTGGATAAGAAATTCTATGTGTTTTTATCAATCACACCTTTGTTGGTATGCTTTAAAGATAATGGCACAATATTCATTACAGACATTATCTAGTACTGTTTTGGAAAAAGGTCGGTACTATTTTTTATTTGTTAGAATATCTTTACACATGGTTTCATACTGTGTCTGTGTGTTGCCCCTGTCCCGTCCCACGTGATGGCACCATCACGTAGTGTTCATCTGGAATCCAACGCATAAGCCCTGTGCTTGAGGTGTTATTCTTTCTCTTCTTCTTGACCGACAGTCCGTTGTTATTGGCCTGCAAGATGGGTGGCGATCCAGTGCGATGATTGGTGTATTTCATCTTCCTTATCCGCACCGATGATCACGACCCCTCCCTCCATGTCTGCCACTCGGGCCTCTTGGTCAGTGTATTTTTGAAAAAACATATAAGAATGGCGCTCAGAATTACTGATGAATAATAACAAACAGGCAATAAACGCTCAAGACGATTTTAAATATATAAATAAGACAATAAGTCCATAAGTAAGTCCATAAAAAAAGACTATATAAAAGACTATATTGGCAGCCTTTATGCGTAAGGAGTTCTACAGTACCCCTTACTTTTACCACTTACCAAAAGTGCAGCAAAGATGCACTACACCCGCCTGGCAGGCCGATTGTGGCATCTATGAACAGCATCTCTAGTGGTTTTTCGCTATATGTAGACTCTTTTGCAACCTCTGGCCCAGGGCCTTCAGTCCTATATACGTGATTTCACACACCTCATGGAACTACTGTCTCCCTATGCTTGGACTGAAGGGTATTCCTGGTTATCCCTCAATGTAAATTCCTTATATACGTCTATCCCACACAATACTTAAATACAAATAAATACTAAAGCGCTTATGGATTCTCCTATCCAATGATTATAATATGTAGTGATGTGCATGTATAAGGTGGTTTTAAAATATGTGTTACTACTACAATTCACATGTGCTTCCACATACACCCTCTATTTAAATAAAATAAAATAAAATGAAATCCACATGCACTAAATAAAAAGTTGTGTAAAAGCTGCACCTTTGGTCAGTGCTCTGATATCACTTGCTGGAAAATTACATATGTGTGGTTAAAGGTGCGCTAAATACGCTATAAATCTCGTGCTGAAATATAAGTAATTAAATAAATTATATCGTGCTGAGATAATTGAATAAATAAATACATAAATAAACTTATGTTGCTTAAGTCATAGCAAATATAGACCAAAGGAACAATCTTGCAGTATTCTTAGAAAATGACAGGTTCACTTGCTAGATTTTGCATATAGGTATGGGATACAATCAATGGAAACTCGGATTGGATAAATATCCCCTTTATAGATGGAGTTCCACATATAATGCAATTGCACTTTCTATCAGCTCCCTTTTTATGCTGGAAATCCGCTGTTTGTTGCCTCCGATATTGTGACTCAATCATGCAATAAAAACAGGAAAACATTCATTGCGCAATATGCTTTAAGCCATTATTTTGGAAGAAACTGAATGCACTCACATTAAATGAAACTAGTGTTGGCGCATAGAGCAGTCAGCTGTTCCACCGATAATCTCCTCCTCGCGCTGCACTGCGAGTAACACTATAGCACTATGAATGATGTCACTAGGCTCCTCCCGACGCATTGCGTCACATGTCACGTGACTTTATCAAGTCATGTGACATGTGATAGTCACGTGACATGTGACGCAACGCTTCTTCTACAAATCTACTCCCACCCCCATTTTAAGACTATTCTATCTACCCTGCAAAAGAAAAGATGTCTATACTTGGATGTAACCAGATTTCCGAATTACAATATTACCAAATTTAAACGAAACTGAAATAATGAAAAAAATTTGGAAGAAATTCGAAAAAACTTTTGAATTAGAATAGTTTTCCAATTTCCAAAGACAATAAAATAGAATCGAAAATAAAGGAATATAATAGAAAGAAATAATAGACTAGAAAAGAATATAACAGAAAATGAAAGAATAGAGTAAAACAGAACAAAATAGAATAGAATATAAAAGAACAGATTAGACTAGAATATAATAGAAACAAATAGAATAGAATTTCAAATAGAATAAATTAGAATTAGAATACATAAGCATAGAATAGAAAAGAATAGAATAGAAAAAAAGAATAGAATAGACTGTAATAGAATAGAAAAGAATAGAATTAAAAACAATAGAATAGAAAGAATATAACAATTTCCCAAAATTCAAATAGAATCAATTTGAATAGAATAAACTAGATTAGAGTAGAATAGAAAATAAAAGAATAGTATAGAAAAAAATATAGAATAGAAAGAATATAACCATCTTCCAAAATTCAAATTTCAAATAGAATAAATTTGAATAGAAAAGACTAGAATAGAAAATAATGGAATAAAAAAAGAATAGAAAATACAATAAAATAGAATAGAATAAACAAAAAAAGAGTATAATTTAAAAAAAACAATAGAATAGATTATAATCGAATACAACCATTTTCCAAAATTCAAATAGAATCAATTCAAATTTGAATAGATTAGAATAGAATATCAAGATGGTTATATTCATTTTATTCTATTCTGTTTTTTCTATACTATTGTTATTTTCGATTCTATTCTACTCTATTATTTTCTATTCAAATTTGAATTGATTCTATTTGAATTTTGGAAAATTGTTATAATTTCTATTCTATTGATTTTTTTATTCTATTCTTTTCTATTCTATTTGAATTTCAGAAGATGGTTATAATCTTTCTTTTTTATCCTATTATTTTTTTATTCTATTCTATTGCTTTCTGTTCTTTTATTTTCTATCATATTTTGTTTTGTTTTATTTTATTTTACCCTATTTAGTTTTACTCTATTATATTATATTCTTTTATTTTCTGTTATATTCTTTTCTATTCTATTTTGTACTCTTTTAAAATTGGAAAACTATTTGAATTCAAAAACTCTTGAGAAGGGATATGATTTCAATTATAAATACCGTACTGGTGACCCCACAATAGGGATAAAACTTTTTCAAGTAAGGGAGTTTAACAAGACTCGTGACCACTCATTAAAATTAGAAGAAAAGAGGTTTAACCTTAAACTACGTAGAGGGTTCTTTAGTGTAAGAGCGGCAAGGATGTGGAATTCCCTTCCACAGGTGGTGGTCTCAGCGGGGAGCATTGATTGTTTCAAAAAACTATTGGATAAGCACCTGAATGACCACAACATACAGGGATATACAATGTAATACTGACATATAATCACACACATAGGTTGGAGTTGATGGACTTGTGTCTTTTTTCAACCTCACCTACTATGTAACTATGTATGGATGCGCTTTGCCATCCTGAACTTGTTGTGCGTTATTGCATCTAACTCTGCACAGGGGCGGATCCAGAGTCTAGTCTCGGGAGAGGCACTGCCAGAAAATACATTTTTTTTGCAGGCAATTTATTGGGGAAATGGCTGGTGTTGGCGCTTCAATCATCATTGCACCATAGTTGTTATGGTGTCAGGATGATTAAAGCGCATTATTTATATTATTACTTTGTAATATAAAATTAAATGGTTCATTTCTCCATAATGCAGAATCAGTGGGAGCCTGAGTGTGTCACTTGCCACCGTCGCTTCCACCAGATTGGCACTTGCCACGTCACCTGCCACATGTTGCGGATTGTCACCTGTCACACGCTGCGGATTGTCACTTGCCACGTCACCTGCCACACGTTGCGGATTGTCACTTGCCATGTCACCTGCTACATGTTGCGGATTGTCACTTGCCACGTCACCTGCCACATGTTGTGGATTGTCACTTTCCATGTTGCCTGCCACACGCGGATTGTCACCTGCCACAAGTTGCGGATTGTCACTTGCCACACATTGCGGATTTTCACTTGCCATGTCACCTGCCACACACTGCGGATTGTCACTTGCCATGTCACCTGCCACATGTTGCGGATTGTCACTTGCCATGTCACCTGCCACATGTTGCGAATTGTCACTTGCCATGTCACCTGCCACATGTTGCGGATTGTCACTTGCCACGTCACCTGCCACACGTTGTGGATTGTCACTTGCCACGTCACCTGCCACACGTGGATTGTCCCTTGCCACGTCACCTGCCACACGTTGTGGATTGTCACTTGCCACGTCACCTGCCACACGTTGCGGATTGTCACTTTCCATGTTGCCTGCCACATGCAGATTGTCACTTGCCACATCACCTGCCACATGTTGCGGATTGTCACCTGCCACACGCTGCAGATTGTCACTTGCCACGTCACCTGCCACACATTGCGGATTGTCACTTGCCACGTCACCTGCCACACATTGTGGAATTGTCACTCGCCACATCACCTGCCACACGTTGCGGATTGTCACTTGCCATGTCACCTGCTACATGTTGCGGATTGTCAGTTGCCACGTCACCTGCCACACATTGTGGATTGTCACTTGCCACGTCACCTGCCACACGTTGCGGATTGTCACTTTCCATGTTGCCTGCCACATGCAGATTGTCACTTGCCACATCACCTGCCACATGTTGCGGATTGTCACCTGCCATACGCTGCGGATTGTCACTTGCCATGTCACCTGCCACACATTGTGGATTGTCACTTGCCACATCACCTGCCACACGTGGATTGTCACTTGCCATGTCACCTGCCACACGTTGCGGATTGTCACTTTCCATGTTGTCTGCCACACGCGGATTGTCACTTGCCACGTCACCTGCCACAAGTTGCGGATTGTCACTTGCCACGTCACCTGCCACACCTTGCCGATTGTCACTTGCCTGCTAAGGTGGTGTTTTGCTTGTCTCTTGCTTTGTCCCACCCAGAGTCAGGCAGCTGATGTAATCTCTGCTGCCCGTGCTGCCTGCACAGTGAGGGCGGAAGTTACTGCAGGGATGCGGGGAGGTGAGAGATGATATCTCTCTGCTCCCCCCGCCAGCTCGCTGATTGGCCAGCCGCCCGCTCACACACTGTCACTGAGCTGCTCAGCTGACCGCCCGCTCTCTCAGCCACCGCCGAGCCACCCGCCCACTCACACATCGAGCCACCCGGCAGCCCGGCCCACCCGCTTGCTCACACACCAAGCTGCCCGGCCCGCCCGCTCACACACAGAGCCGCTAGCTCTCTCACCCGCCCAGCCGATCGCTCGAGGGGGGGGGGGGGGCAATTGCCCTGTTGCCCCCCTGGATCCACCCCTGACTCTGCACCTGTTTGGTAAACTGCAAGTTACAGTTACTCCCTGTCTGACCATTCAGCTAAATGCCTAGTTCTCTTTGCTAGACAGAGAGCTGCAGTATAATGTTCTTCCTGCTTCAGCTTAACTGATATTGTGCTCTCTTGCTGCTTCTTAAATATTCTCCCCCCCCCCCATGGTCAAATCACTGCTTATTAGTTGGACATTAAGAAAGGAAAAGCTGCCAACCCCTACCAGAATGTTTGCCTCTCAGGGCCACTGATAGGGGGCGCATACGGGGGGCTCAAACAGCAGAGGCAATCAGTGCAGTCGGACGGAGGTGCAATTTCAGAATACCCTGTGCGGCTCTCTGCAGCAGCTGAAAACTGGTTTCTCACCCTCCCGCTGGCTTCCTTGTCCCATAAAAAAATAAATTGTAAAAAAAAATAATAATAATAATAATTTTAAAAAATTGTAAAATTTTAAAACATTTAAACAAAAAATTATAAAATCTTTGCGCTTTGCCATCCTGAACTTGTTGTGCATTATTGCGTCACGAAGAACGCATTCAACTTGCAATTTATCGTACGTTCGGCAGAAATTTTCCAAAGTTGCCGTTCGTTTTTTTTTCCACAAAAACGTCACAAACGATTATCGATTTGTGCCCATTAACTTGCCTAAAAACGAACGAAGTGTCTATATGAACGATTTTTTGGCTGATTTTCTGTATAGTGTATGGCCAGCATAACTCTGCACAGGGGTGGATCCAGAGTCTAGTCTCGGGAGGGGCACTGCTAGAAAATACGTTTTTTGTGGGCAATTTATTGGGGAAATGGCTGTTGTTGGTGCTTCAATCATCATGTTTTAAAATTTTAAAACATTTAAAAAAAACCTATAAAATGTTTTTTCAAAAATGTAAAAAAACTATTTAAAAAAAAGGGCTAATTCACACAGCTTCTCTGTTATCATTTTTGTCCTCTAAGAATGATTTAATATATTTTTAGTGAAAATGTTGTTTTGATATATTCGAGGGGGGCCCTGCCAGGTAGGCTGCACGGGGCCCTGTGATTTCTAACAGCAGCCCCGTTGCCTCTACAATGTGAAACAAAGCATGGTATTACAGTGATTGGGGAAAAAACAGCTGTATGGAACCTGTAGGCTATCTTTGACTAGGTTTACCTCTTGTGGGTACAGCTTCCCCAGGACAGGTTTTCCTGTGGAAACTGTACCCAAAAGAGGCACAGGAGTCTTCAACTCTTGATCCAGAGAACATCTAGATAAAACAAATTCATCCAAATATAAAAATGGCTAACCCTGTGCCTACAGAAATATGGAGGCTGCAATTGCTGACCTCATGAAAATGCTAGTTGTCTCTGCCTTCAATTCAATAACTATCTAGATTATTGACTCAAAACAAGCATGCAGATTAGAAAGTCAAAACTACAAATCTGCAAATCTGTTCCTGGTCAGTGGCTCACAAAGTATTGAAGGCACTGGGCATCCATTATTATTATTATTATTATTATTATACAGGATTTATATAGCGCCAACAGTTTACGTAGCGCTTTACAACTTGAGGGTAGACAGTACAAATACAATACACTTTAATACAGTAGGAATCAGAGGGCCCTGCTCCTTAGAGCTTACAATCTAAGAGGGAAGGTCAAGAGATACAAGAGGTATTAACTGTGGGTGATGTGCTGATTGAGAAGATAAAATGTACAGTTGTTAGGTGGGGGCCAGATAGGCTTCTCTGAAGAGATGAGTTTTCAGGGATCGTCTGAAGGTGGATAAAGTAGGAGAAAATCGGACGGATTGGGGTAGAGCATTCCAGAGGATGGGAGAGGCTCTGGAGAAGTCCTGAAGGCGAGTATGGGATGAGGTGACAAGGGAGTTTGAGAGCAGGAGGTCTTGGGAGGAGCGAAGAGAACGATTAGGTTGGTATTTTGTGACTAGGTTTGAGATGTAGCTGGGGGCCAGGTTGTGGATGGCTTTGTAAGTTATAGTTAGTATCTTGAATTTAATTCGGTGACTGAGTGGCAGCCAATGGAGGGATTGGCAGAGGGCTGTAGCAGACGCTGAGCGGTTTGTGAGGTGGATGAGCCTGGCAGCAGCGTTCATGATGGACTGAAGTGGGGATAGCCTATTTAGAGGTAAACCAATGAGGGAGGGAGTTGCAGCCATGCCATGCCGAGCAGCCAACCTCCTGTATTTACAATGCATCACCAGTGTCTACTTCAGTGATTTTCTATCTTCCAGGGGAATCAGCCAAGTATGGTATACTTAGTCCAAACTGGGACTAATGAGACTATGTAAAAATATACAATGCCTGGAATTCATCAATAAAAGATCATATCAATATTGTCTTACATAAGCCCTACAGATGATTGGATTGATTTTGGTCTACTCATCTAGGTTTCTACTCCAGAGTGAAGCACATCATGCCTATCTCACCCTCCTTCCAATCGGAAGTAGTCCGATGGCTAGTGTATGTCAACCATACTATTTTGTTTTAAGAGTATTCCATGCTGCAGCACCTGTCAGAGTATAAAGACACCTGTGTTTCAATACTGCATCCTAGGAATAGAATGTACACAAATCACATCTATTTAAATGTACTTCCTCCAGCTAACATCTATAAATGAAACACATTATAGCTAGTTAATGATGTGGCGTGAATCCTTGATATCCCATCAGGTGAACTCTGGAGAGGTCAGGGACAGATCCAGTTTCCCCTGCTCTTCTGTCCCACAAGTGGTTTTCATTTTCAATAACCAGAGGTTACAAAAACAAAAAGAATAGAACGCCAGAAACCACATGATTAATCTGTTCAACCTCAAAAGGACATTCCGCATTTAGGGGACAGGCAGAGAGAAAGTCTTTCATAACAAGGTTGCAGATACATGTTTGCAGTCAGGATTTCTGGAAAGAACGTTTTGTTTTTTTTTGTTTTTTTCTCTATAGGAAGTAGGGCTTTATGCAGACAATATACAATCTGCAAGTGCAATGTACTATATTAAGCACAAAAATATATGGACCCAGATTTAAAGCACATATCATTGTTTTCTGTACTTGCTTCCCTGAGCTCATCACTCTGATCCTGCTATACAAAGAGCTAGAGTTTTTAATATCAATAAATGGAAAGTCTACAAAGAAAAGTAATAAGTAAAAGAGGAATATTGACTGACTTACTTGACTCCTACTTCAGATAATTGGACACTGGCAAGCTTTTAAAGTGGATGTAAACCCGATTCATGATATTTGAGCTAGGCACATATATCTGTAGTGTTTTCTTATCGCTCTTAAAAGCTGTCTTGTGGCTGTCTCCTGCTCTGTTCTTCTGTTTTCAGCATGATAACTTCTGACAAATTATCTGTCCACTGAGATAAAAGCAGCCTGAGTTTTGTGTTGGGGAGGGTGCTATAAATAGATAAGCAGCATGTTGAACTATTCAACGAACAGTTCTGAAAGTCTCTACCTATGAGGAGAGTGGGTGTGTGCCTTTCCTTCAATCAGCTGTCTTGGCTGTATGCCCAGGCTTCCCCGCCATGCTAAACAGGAAGAGAAAATCTTCTAAAATGATCTGAACTTTCTAAAGAATATATAAAGCTGAAGACAGCAGATATGCATGTAAAACTTATGTAGGGAGATTTGTTTCATCCCTGTGTATCATCTGAGGTTGTTCACTTTACTGGGTATCTGTGAGGGTTTAAATCCACTTTAAGGACACCCTCACCTGGGGCACCTCCCCTGTAACCCTGATCCACTCCATGAGTCCTCAGTTTTGTAGCAAGCAATCCAGAGTAACAAGGAGAGTTTAGAGAGTATGGCTTATGTCCTAAACTGTACTCTGATATGGCATTTACAGGTAAGTGAATACAAGGGTGGGCAACAACTCGGCAAACAGAACTGTGTCAACAGGCCCAAAAACCAGCAGAGTTAAAACCCCAGGTTCAGAGTGCCACTGAAAGGACCTTGTGGCCGAAAGCAGGAGATTGGACATCCACCTGGTAAAAATTTGAAAAAGTATGATCAGATGACCCAGATGGCAGCCGCAGCCTTACAAAACATAGGCTTGATGCTTAAAGGCTCAGGATACTCCGACAGATCTGGTGGAGTGGGCACGTAACAGTGCATGAGGAGGTATTTATTTTTGAACATAAGCTATTGTAATCAAATCCTTTTACACCGTGGATTTTGAAGCAAGGAGCCCCTTGCAAGGTCCCATGGAGAGCACAAACAGAGAATCTGTTTGACTAATGGAAGCAGTTGCTCTTAGACACATTCTAATGGTTTCTCACAATGTAGAGAGACTTTCTTTGTATGCTTGAGAGCAGGGCACAAGGATCGCAGAACAATATCCTCATTAAGTTGGAATGCTGAAATCACCTTTGAGAAAAGATAGTCTTGCGTATAACACACCCTTGTTGTTGTGAAGTTTGAGGAAAGGCTCTTCTTCCTATAGGCCGCCAATTCAGAAACCCCTCTGACAGACATTTTAGCAGCCAAAACGCTTACTTTGCTGGTAAGGATCTCTAAGGGAATATCCCTGATGGGTTCAACAGTTGGTTTCTGCAAGGCAGAGATATCCAAATGAAGGTCCCAGGTGCTGCTGTGTGCTGCAAAGGGGACTGGATATGGGAAACGTATTTACAAGGTAATGCAAAGCCAAAAATCTTTGAAAGGATAGAAACCAGCCCTTTCAAGGTGCTGAGAGCTAGATTCTGGTCAAGACATGTAGGGAGGCCAGAATGCGTGAGAGTAATCTCTGGGACTGAATTGTCAATGCTCACACCAAGCCAAGTAATGCCCTGTAAACACGATAGGATTTTCCGACAACAAAATCCATGTTTTTTTTCCGACGGGTGTTGGCTCAAACTTGTCTTGCATACACACGGTCACTCAAAGTTGGTCGGAAATTCCAAACGCCAAGAGCGCGGTGACGTACAACACGTACGACGAGACAAGAAAAATTAAGTTCAATAGCCAGTGCTGCTCTTCTTCTTGATTCCGAGCATGCGTGGAACTTTGTGCGTTGGAATTGTGTACACACGATCGGAATTTTGTTGTCGGAAAATTTGACAACCAGCTCTCAAATTTTGTGTGACGGAAATTCTGATGGAAAATGTCCGATGGAGCCTACACACGGTCGGAATTTCCGACAACAAGCTCGTATCGAACATTTTATGTCGGAGAATCCTATCTTGTGTACGGGGCATTAGAGTTCCAGGTACGATATTAAATCTTTCTGGAAGTAGCTTTCTTGCTTTTAACAAGGTAGGAGTCACAGACTCTCAGAAATCTCTCTATCCTTTAGGACCTGCCATGTTGTTAAAGCCTGTGGCTCTCTATTCCACTGTGAAACAGGGTGGAACAGAGGGCCTTAGGATAGCAGATCTGTCCTGTTGGGAAAAGGCCAGGGGTCATCTGCCAGAAGTCTGAGTATGTCTGTGTTCCAGGTTCCGGTGGGCCATTTCAGTGCCCAGCAGAATCACTGTTTTGCTCTAGTTCGTTGATCAGGTGGGGTAGAATGCTCAGTGGAGGAAAGGCATACGTTCTTGAACTGAGGCCAATTGATAACTTGGGCAAACAATGCTCCCCCCCCCCCCCCGCAGTGCTGCTGGCTTCCCCCTCCCCCCCCCTGGTTCCTGCGGGGGATGTTTCAGAATGGACAAAGGGGGAATGCCTTTTCCCGGCCCCTTCCTTTTCTAAATGGACCCAGTGAACACACTCACTGTATTCATTCATAACTGAAGCATAGTAAACTGTTCACTATCCTTCAGTTTGTAAATGAACATGAAGCTGTTTATTCCCCTGCCCAATGCAGCTGAGGCTTCAGAGAAAGGCATGTGTGTTTGAGCTTTGGAGTGTACACCATAATGCAATGGGATGCGTACAATGGGCTGTGACATATAGACATGCAGAATTGAAAAATGTGTTTCGTTTCGGATATATTCATTATGTTACTAATTTAGTTTAGTTTCAGATTTTGTTTAACCACTTCAGCCCCAGAAGAATTTACCCCCTTCTTGACCAGAGCACTTTTTGCGATACGGCACTGCGTCGCTTTAACTGACAATTGCGCAATCATGCGACATTGCACCCAAACAAAATTGACGTCCTTTTTTTCTCACAAATGGAGCTTTCTTTTGGTGGTATTTGATCACCTCTACGGTTTTTATTTTTTGCTCTATAACCAAAAATTTTGAAAAAAAAGCAATACGTTTAACTTTTTGCTATAATAAATATCCCCCAAAAATATATAAAAAAAAAAGATTAATTTTAGGCCGATATGTATTTTTCTACATATTTTTGGTAAAAATCACAATAAGCGCATATTGATTGGTTTGTGCAAAAGTTATAGCGTCTACAAAATAGGGGATAGATTTATGGCATTTTTATAAATTTTTTTTATTAGTAATGGCGGCAATCTGCGATTTTTATCGTGACTGCGACATTGCGGCAGAAACATCAGACACTATTTTTTGTTTATACAGTAAACGGGAAGTGACGTCATGACGTCGCTTCCGTGTTTACTATTAGGAGGCTGGAACGAAGCTGCTCACGGCTTCGTTCCAATCCGTCCCCAGCCGCCAGAGGCAGCCGATTGGTCATCGGGCCTCCCGATGGAACAGGAGGCCTAATAAGAGCGGCGGGAGGCAGTGGGACGCCCCCTCCTGCTCCTCCGGTAAAACAACCGAGTGGGTTTTTGCCGCATCGGTTGTTATAACTGGATAGCCGATCGCCGGCTCTAAAAAACAGTACCGGGATAATGCCTGCAGCTGCGGGCATTATCCCGGTATAACCCCGGAAACCGAGTATGCACATCTGCATGTGCTCGGCGGGAAGGGGTTAAAATCACTGCTCCTGAAAAAACGGCCATTTTTATAACTTTTTTTTGCATTGATACATGTCCCTGGGGCAGGACCCAGGTCCCCATACACTTTTTTTTTTTTATGGCAATAACTTGCATATAAGCATTTAAAATAAGCACTTTTGATTTTTCACGTTTGTGCCCCATAGACTTAAACGGTGTTCATACAATTTTTTTGCCTGTTGGCATGTTCTGCTGCGAACCGAACCGAGGGGGGGGGGGGGGGGTGTTCGGCTATATCTTTATTGAGAATCTGTGGGGCATCCGCAAATGGAAGGTGGAGGAGCGCAAGGTCTCCAACATCCACCAGCTCCGTGATGTCGTCATGGAGGAGTGGAAGAGGAATCCAGTGGCAACCTGTTATATATATATATATATAGTCAAAAGTATTGGGACACTTGCCTTTACACACACACATGAACTTTTAATAGCATCCCAGTTTTAGTCTGTAGGGTTCAATATCGAGTTGGCCTACTCTTTGCAGCTATACCAGCTTCATCTCTTATGGGAAGGCTGTCCACAAGGTTTAGGCACTGGTGTTGGAGAGAAGGCCTTGCTCGCAGTCTCCACTCTAATTCATCCCAAAGGTCTTCTATCGGGTTGAGGTCACTATTCTGTGCAGGCCAGTCAAGTTTCTCCACCCCAAATTTGCTCATCCATGTCTTTATGGACCTTGCTTTGTGCACTGGTCCAAAAAATTTGGTGGAGGGGGGATTATGGTGTGGGGGTTGTTTTTTCAGGGGTTGGGCTTGGCCCCTTAGTTCCAGTGAAGGGAACTCTTAAGGGATCAGCATACCAAGACATTTTGAACAATTTCATGCTCCCAACTTTGTGGGAACAGTTTGGGGATGGCCCCTTCATATTCCAACATGACTGCGCACCAGTGCACAAAGCAAGGTCCATAAAGACATTGACTTAGCAGGGGTGGTGGAAAATTAACTTCAAGTGCAATAATTCACATTATAATAGTAACTTAAACATATAAAATTTAAGTGTAACAATCTAAAAAATAAAAATTCCAAAGTGCTATAATGGTGTGAACCTTCCCATTAAAAAATTGTTGCACTTGAAGTTAATTTGTATTGCAATTATCTGTAGAGGGGTTTCCACCATCCCTGCTATTTTGAAAAAAAATATGTCTTATTCTCATTTTGATGTGTATTAAATGTGAAAATTGCATATCACTGGAATTATTGCACTTGTAGGTAATCTGTATGGCAAATATATATAGGAGGTGTTTCCACCATCCTTGCTAATTTTTCATTTTTCATGTCTTGTTTTCAGTCTGATGTGTATTATATGTGAAGTTACATATCACAGAGACCGGTATTGTGGTAATATTGAAGTTTATTGAGATGTCCATACATTAGAGGGTTCCACCATTATTGTTAAATTATTGATTAGTAAGTTGGCACTGCGCTGTTTTTTTTTTTTATTTTTTTTTTTTTTTTTGTGGTGTGGGAACATGTAATAGTGCCTAGTGACAAGCCTTTAGGGCTCATTTACACTTACTTCAGCTTTAACACACATTAACAGCTAGTTTACACTTGCTTCAAAACAAGGCTTCGGACAGGCTTTGTTAAAGCTCTCTGAACGCTAGTCAAAGCTCCTGTCACTAAATAAAATGGTTGGCTTACAGTCCTGCTTTTGCTTTGCTTCAAAAATTCTACCCCATGTAGCTCTAGTGGTGCTTCAAAGCATCTTCAAAGGCTCCACAGAAGTCTATGGCAAAACTCTCTTGAAGCCCTACCGAAGCCTCATTGAAGCCCCACCAAAGCCTCATCGAAGCACCAAGCAAAAGCAAGGTGTAAACAGGACTGTAAGCGAACCATTTTATTTAGTAACATGAGCTTTGACTGGCGTTCAGAAAGCTTTAACAAAGCATGTCCGAAGCCATGTTTTGAAGCAAGTGTAAACTAGCCCTTATTGTCACTTTTTTTTTTTACCTCCAGTAGTTTATGGTAAATAGTAGTGTGGCGATTACCTATTATACTAAAGATCGGCATGTGACATTAATAAACATCGACAGATTTAAGTTGTGCCCCACCAGGCCGGACCACCCATGGAAAATGTGCCAGGCTGTTGAGTTCATCTCTTCATCCATGCACTGATGGGCAGCACTACTGATGGGCATTGGGCACAGATTGGCAGCAATGATTGACACTGATAGGCGGCACTGATTGGCATTGATAGGAAGCACTGATTGGCAGCACTGATGGGCACTGATTGGCAGCGCTAATTGGCACTGATAGGCAGCATTGATTGGTACAGATAGGCAGCAATGATTTCCACTAATTGGCAGCACTGATGGGCACTGCTAGGCGGAACTGATTGTCAGTAGGGATGAGCTTTATGTTCGGGTCGAACATGAATTAGACTCGAACATTGGCTGTTCGAGCATTCGTCGAAATACGAACATTATGGGGCGTTCGTGCCAAATTCGAGTGGTGCGTCACTCCCCATAATGCACTGCAGCATCGCAGTGCTGTCTGATTGGCCAAGCATGCACTATGACCCGCATGCTTTGGCCAATCACAGCGCCATCAGCAAAGAGAGCCATTTTCGTACAAAGAGTTGAAGATCTTTATAGATTTCGAATTTATCTACATCTTGATTTGGGCAAAAGTTTAAGCCTTTTTTAAGGACAGCAATTTCATCTTGGGAGAGTTTGTACGATGATAGATTGATTATGTTTAGCTCATTTGTTGCTTGTTTATTACCAACTTCAGGGATGATTATAGTGCTATCTGTGTGTATGTGTTGAGATTGGGTTGTATGGATTGAGCACCCATCAGGATCTTTTCTAAAAAAGAAGGATCATTAGAAATAGTGTCTAGTGAGCCAGTGGTTGAAGAGTTGGGTTGGGGGGTGGCTTCCCTTATCAGGGTGTGCGTCTTGGTTTGTGTGTTCAGTGTCTTTATCATTGACTCGTGTGTTGACGTGAGGGAGTTTGTTTTCCTAGGGACGTCCAAGGTTTATTTCTTAGCCTGTTGTCCCTCAGTGGGGTCACCGTGGAATGTGCGTTTTGTGCTTTGCCCTGTTTTTGGTTTGTGAGAAGTTTGAACAGGGGGTTGGGGCAAATTAGAAGTAGATTGTGAGGAAGTGGGTTGGTGTCCCTGATATTGGTAGTTTTTGTTTTGATTGGGTCTGTTTTGGGTCCATTTGTAGGCCTTGCCATCTTTGAAGGCGTTCTTATCCCGAGTGAGTTTTTGTAGTTTTTTTTATAAGTATATCTTTATTGAAAGTCTCTAGGTGTGTTTTCAATCTGTCTTCCTTAATGGTAATAGGTCTCTGGGTTTTGAACTGTTGCAGCTTATTACATAAGATTACGATATCCGTATCCAAATTGCTGGATCTTTTTCTATATTCGTCAATTAGAATTTCCATCAAGCTCTGTGAGCAACTCTGTAGTGCTTTCTCCCATTTATTCTTAAATTCCGAGTCCAGGCCATCGAGGGTAGGGAAGATCTGGACTCGCAATCCCATGGGATTGATGTCCTCTTTGATATAGTCCTGGAAAGATCTAACATGCCAGTAAAGCAGTGATTTTTTTCTCCAAGACTTTAGAAAGTCTGGAAAATAGCGAGGAGATTTCAGAGTCTATAGATTCTTTGTCTCCAAAATCTTTTAAATATCCCTCCATGAGGGTTTCCCAATCATCACCAGTAAAACTTGTCATTTTGCCTAATAATTAGAAGAGTATAATTCGATCCGAAGAGGATTTTATATTAAATAAAATTTCAGATTTTATTAGTAGTAATAGTTGTACACAGGGAGGTTACCGATCTAAAGGCGGGGAGTGGTATCTACTACCAAATAGTCTATAACAAAAGGTATAGATCGGCAGCCGACTGTGGGGTTGTGCCACATCCAAATTTTAATATATATAGAAAAAGAGAATTCCCCTAGTGGTGGACTTTAAAGGCACATATAAAAGTATAAACAATGGTTTATTGGTTGGAAAAACAGTAAAACACATAACAGTAATGTAACAGTGGTTATTGGGAATGTGAATTGGGTACTTTTACATTGATACAGTGTTTGAAACGATACTCTTGCACTGACGCGTTTCGGAGTTACTTAGTCTCCTTCCTCAGGGGTGGGTATGAGTTTACAGAAAATTCTATATTAAAAGAGATGTATTGAAAAAATAATGGTAAGCATATAGGTGTACATGGGCATAGAAACATACATACATACATACATACGTATAGAAAGTGTAGAAACTTGAAGCTCCACTGAGGCCGAGGGCAGGTCCTGCAAAAAAAATGTAATATTGCAAATGTATAGTAACCAAACGTTTTACTCATGAGGTGTAAACGTTCAAAAATGGATATAGTATTTATAAAGCTTTTCATAAAGAGTTTAGCCCATACCTGGTAGTGGCTCAGTAGATGGCGTTAGAGAGTATGTGGTGGGTAGCTAGAGATAGTAGCAAACAAAAAACATATAAGGGTACAGTTAATTAAGTGAACCGACTCTTAAGATGTATATTACTCAAAGCAAAAAATTAAAGTAAGAGATACTGCGATGTTTAAACATCTAGTGAGATGCTAGTAAAATTATTTTACTAAAAACGAATTGATATTGTATAAGGTGTAAGGGGTGTGATAGATTTTATATTACATTAAGCTGTTTGAACTATTCAAAGCAGACCACAGATAGGGTCTTAGTACAGAGATTTTTTAGAAAGTAAGTAAAGTATATGGGATGAAATGAATTCTATATTGAATTGAGCCATTTAAACAGACCCCAGACAGGGTCTAAATGCAGAGATTATTAAAAGTGTAATCAGTAGAGCCTAGGCTAGTGTAACAGCCGTTTAAGAAGTAGAATTTACTTACATGTCAGGCAAAAAAAGGGGTGGATGTCGGCATAATCCTGCAAACTGCAAAGGATGTCCGGCATGAACGAGTACTAAGTATATAAAACCCTCCTCCCCCAATCAGCTGTTGATGAGAGTTACAACAGCTGATGGTATGGGAGGGAGGAGGGGCAGGTACACGCCATGTATGGCCCCCCGGGAGGAGTGATCGCCGCCGCACCCCCGAAGCGCGCAGGCACTCTCGTCGGAACGCAGCCGCGCCCACTCCACCCGCCGACGCGTTAAGCTTCCCCGGCAGACTGCGCATGTCCAGCGGGGTCGCAAGATGGAGGCCAGTAAAGGATGAAGATGTACTGTAGCCTCACATAGCGCCGCCGCGTGTTACAGAGCCTGGGCGGCTTTGTGTGCCAGGCGAGAAACAAGTTAATTCAGTAATGTACCGGCGTGATGTTAAGAGAACATCACCATTCTAAATAAAAATATAAAGGTGTATAGTTACCATCGATGTGCTAAGTATTCATCGAAACCAAGAAAGCGCTGGTGACAGGCAACATCTCACAGGATGATATGAAATTATGGGATGAATAAATATAAATATGCATGACATTATAAAACAAGATGTACATCCTACCAAGGGCATAACGAGAGGGATTAAATCCCATATAACCCAAATAGTCAAATTACATATTGGCTATAAAAATCGGTAGCAAAATCAACTCTCTTAATTTTTTCCATTTACATATATTGTAAAATAATATTCAAAGCGGACAATAGACAAAAATTAGTCGTACTAGATAGAGGAAATCTTCAACGATATTCAGTCATTCATGCCATAGACACACGTAATCTAGAGGCAGAGGAGATCTTTTAACAATATTTTAACAATATTCAAGCATTTATGCCGTAAACATACGTAATCTGGAGACATGGAAACTAGACTGGCATCCTGGGATGTGTATAAATTTGAGTGGCCAAAAGATGACAAATATTACATAAACCCACCATAGGGTGTAGAATTTGCAAGTATATGAGCAAGTTTATATAAATGTTTAATAATGTCAAAATAAATATTATCAATTGGGCCCGAGATATTTAAACTACTCTAGAAAGAATGTTGCCAAGGTAATTATGCATACCGAGAATTCGTTGTTATCCTATAAATACTAACCATGAAACGCAGCAGTAAGTGGAAAGAAGCAATGACAGGTTAGGAAAAAAGGTGCTGACCAACCGCATGCACTTTCTATACGCCCGTTTTTGGGCCTTCTCTTCCCTTTTTTTGAAGAGAACACTTTTTATACACAATTATATGTAGATAGAAATCTCATTGCTACTTATGTAGTAATGCTATCTGCAATACGCTAACAAATACTCCTGTATCGGAATCAAGAATATGCTGGGTAGACAGACCATGTCAGTGCCTTTGTTTTTAATTTTAAAGTGTTATGGAATGCCAAGTCAGCTTACACAGTGTTAACGTAAGTGAAAATTAAATGAAAAACATACCATGCAATGTTTCTATGCCTATGTACACCTATATGCTTACCATTATTTTTTCAATACATCTCTTTTAATAAAGAATTTTCTGTAAACTCCTACCCACCCCTGAGGAAGGAGGCTAAGTAACTCCGAAACGTGTTGTGCAAGAGTATCGTTTCAAACACTGTATCAATGTAAAAGTACCTGATTCGCATTCTCAATAACCACTGTTACATTACTGTTATGTGCTTTACTGTTTTTCTAATCAATAAACTATTGTTTATACTTTATATACCCCTTTTATGCCTTTTTATATGTGCCTGGACAGGTGGACAGGTGATGAGCAGTGCCTGGTTTTCTCCACACATATCACTTAGAATTAAGGCCAAAAAGTTCTATCTTGGTCTCATCAGACCAAAGAATCTTATTTCTCAACATCTTGGAGTCCTTCGGGTATTTTTTAGCAAACTCCATACGGGCTTTCATGTGTCTTGCATTGAGGAGAGGCTTCCGTCGGGCCACTCTGCCATAAAGCCCCGACTGATGGAGGGCTGCAGTGATGGTAGACTTTCAACAACTTTCTCCCATCTCCCGACTGCATCTCTGGAGCTCAGCCACAGTGATCTTTGGGTTCTTCTTTACCTCTCTCACCAAGGCTATTCTCCCCCGATAGCTCAGTTTGGCTGGATGGCCAGCTCTAGGAAGGGTTCTGGTCATCCCAAATGTCTTCCATTTAAGGATTATGGAGGCCACTGTGCTCTTTTGAACCTTAAGTACAGCAGAATTTTTTTTGTAACCTTGGCCAGATCTGTGCCTTGCCACAATTCTGTCTCTGAGCTCTTCAGGCAGTTCCTTTTGACCTCATGATTCTCATTTGCTCTGACATGCACTGTGATCTGTAATGTCTTGTATAGACAGGTTTGTGCCTTTCCTAATCAAGTCCAATCAGTATAATCAAACACAGCTGGACTCAAATGAAGGCGTAGAAACATCTCAAAGATGATCAGAAGAAATGGACAGCACCTGAGTTAAATAAAGGAGTGTCACAGCAAAGGGTCTGAATACTAAAGCTGGCCATACACCTATAGATTATCTGCAGATTTTCTATGGTTAGAGAGAAAATGTGCAACAGATCTCTCCATGTTCGCTAAACTGTGTGGATGGAGGAATCTCCCACTTTTTCCATCTAACCATAGAAAATCTGCAGATAATCTATAGGTGTATGGTCAGCCTTAGGACCATGTGATATTTCAGTTTTTCTTTTTTTAATAAATCCGCAAAAATGTCAACAATTCTGTGTTTTTCTGTCAATATGGGGTGCTGTGTGTACATTAATGAGGAAAAAATTAACTTAACTAATGACTTAAGTAAATGGCTGCAATATAACAAAGAGTGAAAAATTTAAGGGGGTCTGAATAATTTCCGTCCCCACTGTATATTTATATATATATATATATATATATATATATATATATATATATATATATATATATATATATATATATATAGTGCAAGGTACCCTTTTGTAAATTAACCAAAATTGCTACTGCCTTTAAATCTATATTATCAAGAGAATAATTGTGAAAAATAACCAGTGTGTTAATATCCCTTGAAACAAATATCACCATAACCATATGAAAATGTACATCAAAAATGAATTACTGAAATGTTCATAAAAAGTGAACCATAAACAACCTTTTTAATGTCCCATAATGTGAATTATAAAAAATAAAATCCAGATGCAATATGCAGTATAGTCCTCTGAGTTCCCAATAAGGGAAGCGGCTTCCTGTGATATGTATATACATACATACACAAACGCACTTTTTTTTTTTGTATATAATATACTTTTAAATTATTATTTTTCTGAGTAATATATTTTCATATTATATATATTTTTTTATAATCCAGGTCAAGCAACCATAGTAAGATGGCACGTTCGTATTTTCCTCCCCTGTGATATGATGTGTCTCCCAGTGACAACCCAGTGACTGCTGAGGGCTCGCTGTTATCACACACTGTCCACACTGAGCAGACGGCTACACCGCATTCTTACTGGCTGTTGTTGGCTGATAGAACAGAGTGTTTGCTTTAGTCAGTCTCCTTACCCTGTCATCTACGAGGTTATTGTCCCCATCACACCTGTCCACAGCAGGTTTGTTTCTAATGTACAGATATAGAACACACAATTCAACAGAATTAAAGCAGATTCTCCTGATCCTATAGATTTATAGTACAAGCATATAGTACTATCCCCGATCTCAATGATTCATAGCTGCTATATATAATACAAAGATACTCCTGATTCTAAAGATCCACACACAGATAAATAGAACACAGATGCCTATGATCCGAAAATTCTTCATACAGATTTACAGTACAGGTATCATTGATTATCCTATATGTCTACAGTAAAGATATAGACCACAGAACCCCTGATCCCACAGATCTACAGGACATGATATCTCTGATCCTGTTTCTGCTCCACTATGGTATCAAACCATGTGATTCCACATGTTTATATCACTGAACAGATATATGCCATGCCTGTGAATCTCATATTCTAAAGCCATCTAAATTATTCCCGGTTCTCTAAGTCCATGAACTCTTTAGTGCCTCATTTTAGTTGCGCGTCCTTAGTCAAGCTTAGTATATATATTTTTTCCTGTTAGTCCAACTTATGCTTATTTCTAATTATGATAAATCCTCCTTTAGGCTTTTGTCAGTTTCCATTTTCTGTCACAGCATTTCGTCCATAGATTTTTGACCATAGGTTTTTGTCTGTAGTTTTTCATTCGTAGCATTTAGTTTGTAGCATTTCATTCGTAGCATTTAGTTCGTAGCAATTTGTTCGTAGTTCGTGAAAACATCGCTGTTCTTCCTCTTCTTGTCATAGCGTGTCACTGTCATAACGGGTGCTGTCACATGGTCAGTCATGACGTTCCAGTCTAACGGGTGTGTCCTAGTGTGGCCTGTCAGCGCGTCCAGTCTCGGCGTCTTGGTCATAACGTGTCCAGTCATAGCGTTCCTGTCCAGCAGGTGTTCTGTCTGAGCTGGGGCTGTCATAGCGTGTCACAGTCACCGCGGGTACTGTCGTTCAGGTGCTGGTAGCAAGTGCTGTCATTAGGCGTTCAGTCTGTGTTCCTGTCACTGCATGTTCAGTCATAACCAATGCTGTCGCGAGTGGGTTCCAGTCGGGTCAGTCACAGTGGTTTGGTTATGACATTTTCCTGTCATAGCAGATAGGTCAATGCAGTTCTTGTCAGTGTGGTCTGCGGTCCTGTCATAGCGGTTCTGTCACAGTGGGTTCATCACAGCATTTCTGTCGCAGAGGTTATGTCCAGCATGTTTTTTTTTCTGTCATAGTTTTTTCCTTCCTAGGGTTTTGTTCGTAGCATTTCTGTCGTACCATTAGCATCAGTGCTTTGAGTACACTACTGTATGACAGACGTTTTTTCAATCTGTCAGCATCAGTCATCGTTCGCAGCATTTTTGTAGTAGCTTTCGAGAGTAGCATTCCTGACACAGCTTTTCGGTCGTAGCTTTTCTGTCATGGCATTTCATGTGTAGCTTTTCATTCATAGCATTTTCCTGTCGTAGCATTTCATTCAGCTAGTGCGTACATCCAGGGTCTGTCACGTCTACGGATCCATACGGGCTGAGGTTTCGTTTTTAATTGATTGTCGCCCCACAAACATCTCGCCCGTATACCATATGTCATACATGCACGTTCTCCATTACACCTTTACTAATACCCACCATGGTCTGTGGGTACCTCAGCTCTTAGTGTTTGTTTTTACTTACCTGTCTTGGCACTGCAGGTTGCTCGGGCTCGCTTACTGCATACACTAGGGTAGTGTTGTCATTAGGTTCACATTCACGCCCTGTTGGCTTGTCATTTCTGCACCTATATCCTCATATTGGTCAAGTACGAAGGGGTGTTTTCGTAGGTTGGTTGTCTGTTCTCATTTCTCGTTTGTGTTTCCTTAGATCAGGGCATGTCGTGCGTTTTGGAAGCGGACAATTCACATTCATCTCTCTACCGCGGTATGGGGGTTCAGTGCATGGAGCACCCCATCATTAAGGGGTGGGGCCATACCAAACTCATAGCTGAGTTTTATCACTGGTGTACCCCTTTCCCGGCCTCAGCTTGGGGAGGGGGGGGGCAGTACTTTTTTAGGTTGTTATTCCCAACCTCTTCCATCCACCAGCACAGAAAATGTTTCATGCATGATTCTTCAACCCAGATTCATGTGGTACTTAATGCGCTCTTATGTCCTTGCTACAATTGTTAGATGGTTGGATGGAGGGGATCATAGCCCGCTCGGCTAGAGCGGAGGTGTCAGCGGGGCCCCTGGCTCCTGCTCTTCTCGGTGCGCCTGCAGGTGATGTTGGAATTTCTTTACAGTAGCATGTAGAACTGGGGGCAAGCTTGGTCACAGATGATCGATCTGGCCAATGGTTCTTTATCCAGAGTATTTTGAGGGCTTCCACCAAGGGTGGGAAGGTTTCATAGGTTCAGGTCTCCGGCTTTCGCTGCATATTGTCTCAGCAATTTGGCCTCATCTGCCAACACTATCAAGTATCCATCAGATGACCAGCATTTCAGGCCTCTACAAATTCCTGTCAGTCTGTCCATTTTTTGCAGCTCACCCTCTCTAAGACATCATAAGGGTATTCAGAGAATTCAGGGATGTTTTCTTTGGCACGGCTACCAGTTACCAGACAGGTTTTCGTGGTGTTTCAGACTTCCTGTCTCCTACCCTTGGCACAGTTTCAAGTTAGTGCTCTAGGCAGTTCTGTTCTATTACACTTATAACTTCACCATCATTAGAATAGATGGATAAGCCAGGGGTTTGTGGTTATTACTGTACCACATTAACGGTGTCGGATTAAAGTATTTGTCCTTCTCTGCAATATTCCTCAGATCTGCTCTTTCTCCCTCTCCCCATGCATCCACTCACTACAAACAGTTCGTTCTCATGTCCAGGTTTACTTGCCAAACTAGGCTGAAATCCTAAACCCCTTTTTCTGGATATTCGTCTGGATCGGAGGCAACTTTCGTAGGTCCCGAACAGGGGGTCCCTTCTTTATCATCAGGTACATGGGGCGCTGGAGATCCTCCATTTCAGCATCTACTTATGTAGACCCCTTTTCTGTAGTCATCCGGGCATTCGCTATTTTCTGGACTGATGGTTGTTGCTGGCCCTTCATTGGAGCTTTCACATCACACCTACTTCGTGTCTCTTCCTGCCCTCTTTTAGGCATACTGACCAGCTAGGCCTTGGCCAGGTCTTGGTTGTTAGGGTTATCACATTTCCAGGTGAAGACTCCGACTAGAAATAAATATATATATATATATATATATATATATATATATATATATATATATATATATATATATATATATATATATATATATATATATATATATATATATAAATAGAGAGAGAGATGTGTGTGTGTATGTGTATATATATATATATATATATCCCTATTGGGCACCATTTTCCTGTAGCCTCTTATTTTATATAGTACTAGGCGCTATCTTACTATGGTTGCTTGACCTGGTATTTTAAAAAAAAAACATATATAATATGAAAATCTATTACTCAGAAAAATAATAATTTAAAAGTATATTATATACAAAAAAAAAAAAGTGTGTGTGTGTATATATATATATATATATATATATATATATATATATATATATATATATATATATATATATATATATATATATATATATATATATATATATATAATGTGTGCTGTAAGAAATACACTAAGGGCATACCAACTTTCTATGTGCTTGGACCTATGATTAATGAAATCCAACGACATACCCCTTTATAATTGTGTGTGCATTACTATAACCTAAAACATCCCTTTATACATGCATTTACAATATCATGCTCCATATTAACAAATCATATTAAAAACATGTAAACTACATTGCAACAAATTAAATTACCGTACCATAATTTATAAATCAGTGAAGCATTTTAAGGTCAAATTACTTATTTAGGCTTTTAGGAGCAAGGGACACAGTGGGGGCTATTTACAAAAGGCAAATCCACTTTGCACTACAGGTGCACTGAAAGAGCATGTTCAAGTGCAGTCGATGTAGATCTGAGGGGGACATGCAAGGAAAATAAAAAACAGCATTTTTGCTTGTAGATGATTGGACGTTGAAATGAGCAGAGCTTCCTCTCAGATCTACAGCGACTGCACTTACAAGTGTGGAAGTGGATTTCAGAGTGGATTTCCCTTTAGTAAATCAACCCCATTGTCACTCTGAGTTTTAGCATTCTGCTGGCCTTCCACAGAGCAAATGTTCACCTGTTTAGAAATTTGAGGGTATTCCCTGTTGGGGTACACACAAAGTAGAATGTTTTCTACCAGAATCATAATTTTAGGGTAATTTTTAAGCAGGTCAAATTATAGAATACAGCTGTATTTTTTTTTTTTTAACCAACAAAGTAGAAAAGGTGTTTTTTTTAGTCTATGGATTGCATGGAAAGCTATGCAAACAGGAGCTCAAAAGAGCTTTGTCTCTGCGACTCAATAAGGACACTAGGGGGTAGTACACAGCATAGCCTCTGAATCTTTATAGCCACAGATGCAAGAGAGAGACCACTATTTCAGTAATCAGTACAGTAAATAAATTAATTGTGCTTATCCTTTGTGACCGTGTCTCTCACACTGAAGTCCAGGGCAGTCAAGGAAACAGTTGAAGGGATCTCTGGGCTGGCTCTACAGTTGAGTGGCTGGAGGAGTTCCAGGGTTGCTGGAGACAGGACCACCCCACCTGTTGCTGGAGACAGGACCACCCCACCTGTTGCACAGTCCTCTGGTAGCAATTGGAGCAGTGCTCCTTACAGTGGCTGGATCTTAAATAGAAGTTGCGTGCTAATGTGCTCCTGCCTAACTACCATAGAGGACCATATGCCTGGCTGAAGATAACCCTCAGAATAAACTTCCTTCGAATGCACATCACACACCTAGGTGAATGCACAGTGTGTGCGTGCCTCCTAGGATATGCATATCACAAATCCCAGGAGGCATAACCCTTGATTCACTGAGGTGGACATGCCCAGCACCACATCCTCAGAAGGTGTGCCAGCTGAACCCAAAAGAACCAACAGGTCTCATAATAACATCACAAATAACATGGCAGCACAGGACTGAGTGGCCGCAGAAGACAAGAGGATCTCAGTAGGACAATGCTGGATGCTCCGTGTGGGTGAGCATCTGAAATGTGCACAACACACTAGCTGGTAAGCAGGGTTAAAAAAAATGGGAGGGGTCAGGTAAAGATCCGCTTTAATGTTTCTCTCTCAGTGCCGGTGCCATCAAACTCATTTAAGTTGAAGAGATTTTGCTGAAAGAACTTTAGCATCCAAAACACTTTTAGGTCTGTGGGATGCCTGGTCGCCAGCCGCACTCTGTGGTTCTTTCTGCCAGCCCCTGTATGCTTCAGTCATGTAGGGGTCAGCAGATGGAGCCAAAGAGCAAAGTGGGGGACTACAGCATCAGACACTCCCGGAAGTGTTGGATTTAAAAGACCTTTCAGCATGTGCCTGTTCCCCTCTGTTCCGGTTTGTAAAAACATTGTCAGCAGGACAGAAAGGGAGGGCAAATCTCTGATGGCATCCTGGATAACAGCAATAACCTGACAAGGGTTCCAATGCTACCCCACCCTATCCAAAATGGAGAAAAAAAGTTTCAGATGGCCTCACACTTTAATAGCTATAAAAAAAATCTAGTAGAGCTATTTGTTAATGCAAAACTGCGGTACATTTGATCTGTGTGAATACTGGCAAAATCAAATGTTACTAGGCTATTTTCTCTATAGTTCAGATGTTCTTCATTAAGATATAAATACAAGGCAGTACACCAAACAGCTTAGACCTAATTCAAATAGGCGCTGACACAGTCTGTGAATGAGCACCTTGTTTATGTCGCTTCAGCCACCAGGTGCTGAGTGCAGGCAGTCCATTTATGTCTATGGGGATGCAGCAGCTGCACAGACATAGCCACTCATCCTAATTTGACGACCGTGCAGTTGAAGGTGAATGGCCCTGAACATAGACAGGTGAGTGGCCCCAAATGACAATTTGCTCTTGGGACCACTCTCTGGAACCCACATGGGTGTCGAATTGGGACAAGCACTGGATCCATATAGCTGCTATGTCCCCTTAGACATGATTGAGTTGCCTGTATGCAGCACCTGGCGGTTGAAGCTGCATAAACAAAGCACTTATTCATGGATTATGAATGGCAGCGTCCATCTGAATGAGACCTTAGTGTTTTAGCAAATTGCATGTATTATTTAAACAAATATAATACAGTTAACAGCATACACAGATCAGAACTGACCATCACATAATAATATAACTGGGTACTAACATTTATAGGTAAGGTTGATCCAGGGAATATCCGATTGCCTTTCGGGGGATCAGGAAGGAATTTTGTCCCCTGCTGGAGCAAATTAGATCATGCTTTGCTGCGTTTTTTTGTCTTCCTCTGGATCAACTGTGGGTATAGAATTGTGTATATAGGATTGTATGGTTTTGTTTTTCCCATTTATTGGTTGAACTAGATGGACTGGTGTCTTTTTTTCAACCGAACTATGAAACATACGTAAGCAAATCCTGACGCTTAGGACAACAGTGTATTATCTCAAGTCAAATCCACCTGTGCCCCTGTCCACATGTTTTACATTCATAAGAATAACCCGAATCAGGAAAATACCACATTATGTGTTATGTGAAGGGGGGGATGGAGGCTCCCTGCTATAAGCTTTGCAGTGTGTGACCTAAGATCCACACCTTCCAGAGCTCAAAAATGTTGTGTAATTTCTGTCCTCGGAATGGCTGTAGAAAAGAGGCTGGAGATAAACAGGTACAACTTATGTAGCAGGATTTGTTTAATTTCTGTGTATCATCTGAGGCTATTCACCTCACTAGATACAGTATATGCAAGTGTTTATAACAATTTAAGATACAAGTCAGCAATGGAAGCTCCCATATTTCTGTCATCACAGATTTCCTTCAAACATTAGGATGGCTTGGTAAACTTCAGGAAAATTAAAAAAATAAACCCTTGGTAAGTAGGGTACATCATCTACTTTGCGCCCATGATCTGTAGGTAAATATGACCGATAGTTGTCTTCCTAGATGCATATCTGCCTGCTCTTTATAGCTTGTGTCTTGCGTGTATGCGATCTTGTAATGCAAAAATTACAAAATATATGAACTATATACAAACGCAAGTCATTCCCAACACTTTACCACATATAACTATTGCATGAATCAGGAGGTAGGCAGAGAATTCAGAAATGTGTAAAGGTTTAAAAAAGAAAAACGAAGAAATCACTACCTAGAAAAAAGGAAAATGTTGAAAGTAGGCAAAAGGTTGTTATACCTATAAGCATATGTTTTTTTATGTGCACGCCTACATACTGTAAGATGAAGACTCCAAACCAAAAAAAAAAAAAAACCAAAATACGTGAGTGGTTAAAGACAAAATTTTATTTAACAAATTATATTAAGGATACACACTAATAAACTTACAAGGAAAATACCCTTCTTAAAATACAGGGTGACATGTAAAATAAATACAAAAATTTTTTGGCATGTATTAATAAGTGTATGTATAGCCAAAACAATTTTTTGGGGTTTTGGATAAAGCGGGGAAGGTAAAGAACATCTGCCAATTTCTTTTAATATTGTGTCCCTACTTGGGAGATTCAACCTCTCTATCTGTCCATTGTCACCAAGATTAAAAGTGATGGGAAATCCATCCTATTGTAAGCTCTTATGAGCAGGGCCCTCCTAACCCTCTTGTATCCCTTTTATATTGTAAAGCGCTGCACAAATTGCTGGCACTATATAAATCTGTATAATAATAATCCCAACTTTTAGACATGTCACAGAACAGGAGGTAAAAGTAAATCTTCTAATGGGGACACTAGTTTTTGTTACGGTCTTAGCTATTACATATATCCTGTATCCTTGGAACAAGAAGAGGAGAAATCTACCCAACGGGGTATAGCAAAAAAAAAAAAATTGACAGAGGTTTACATACGTACACTTTAATATATGGTCATTTTGTTTGGCATTTTATATATCCAATAAAGACAATCCAAAAGGACGTATTAATGCTGAGGTTTTTGTTATTTTCTATAATTGTTCATTCACCTTCTAATTTCATTTGTGTTGTCTTTGAACACTGATGGTATTACAACTTTTCTTTGTACTTTGGCTCATACTAAAAAGCTTCAGCCTTCATGCTTTTACATCTGGTGCCTGCAGGAACATTCAATTCAGATGAAATCTGCGAGCTGAATGGGTTGTGCCCATAAATTAACATTGAGGGGGGTGCACATTGCCTTTGTAAATGGCTAGACTCTTATGAAGAACCACTCACAAAGGACTATGATCACGTAGTGATACTACACATCACTAGCAGGAGGAGCTGAAGGTGATATTTGAAAATGCCCCTATGAGGTAGCTCGTCTTACTACACAAAAAGGATCAGTTGTTTTTGGCGTAAAGTGTGCAAAGTAATTTTTGGAGCAGTTTTTATTCTGGAGCAAACAGAGTAATATCAATCCTAGCATCGTTGTGATCATTTTCTGTTTGGTTATGGTTCGATTATAGCTCAGTTAAGGGTTGATGTTAAAATGAACCTATTCCCAAGCCATGCACATTCAATTATTTACATATTTCGAACAAGCATTAAAACCCCTATTCACCTCTGTAGCATTATGAAAAAAATTAATCTGCACAATTTACAATTTAGGCACTGAAATCACAACTCCTTACCCCCTTTTTTTTATATATATATATATATATATATATATATATATATATATATAAAATCTTGGCAGTCTGCCAGTCTTCTCATATAAAGACACAACAGGTGCTTGAAAGTTGTTAGTAATGGACTGAAACTCAACACTAGAATTTTTGTTGTGATGTTTGTTGTGAGAATAAATTACTTCAGAGCACACTCAGCTAGAGAGGTCAGTGATGGACTGTTTAAAGCAAAATGTAAAAACGTTTGTCTATAGGCTGGGCACAGGGTTATAAGGATAACTTATTTACTCAAGTTTTTACAGGCATATTCCTGCCCTACCCAAGACATACTAAATATGTTACTATGCCAACCAATGTACCCATACAGAAGGGTTGTGAGGAGATAGGGAATTTGAACCTGTACTGAGGTAATACTCAGGCTGCCGTGTCAGACTTCTCAAAATGGTAGTTGCCTGATCCAGATCAGACTCTGGAAGTTTTGAAGTCAAAAACAGCCAGGCAACTAGTGCTCTGAAAAGGAGGTCAACAATGGTAGCCCCTATGTTTCAACCAGAAAAGGTTTCCTTTAAAACCCCAAGCCCATAAAATAACCCAATAGGCACACATACTGTATGAAGGAACTTTTTTTGATGCACAAGACAACTTGTAGGAAATGCACACTTGTGGTCCAGCAGCCCCGCTGTGCTATATACGTTGCAGAACCCAAAGAGAGAGGCAAATAGGACTACAATGATCACTACTGCATTCTGTAAGCCTACCTAAACTACCTCTAACCTGCAGAGCAAATGCTGACACTACAAGCCAGACTCTAACTTTTACCTGGCAAGTCAATAGAAGGATTTCAAGAAACAACCTTAAGTAGTCTTGTTGGAATTCAGCACCAATTTCCTAGTTATCCCACTTCTGATGTAATATCTCAACAAAATTAGCTGCTACATTCACAACCTGCTTCTAGGAAGAAGGTGGATACTAGCTTTAAATGCATTCTAGAGTAAGTTAGTTTGTTAGAGGTTCTTTTAACATGGAACTAAACAAAAATGTGTTAGGAGGTAGAGCTTTTTTTTTTATTTAGCACAGTGGTTCTCAACTCCAGTCCTCAGGACCCACTAACAGGCCAGAATTTAAGTATTACCTTGGGGAGATGCAGGCTAGAATACTGCAATCACTGAGCAGCAAATGTGATGTATTTCAGTTATCTTGCAAACCTGGCCTGTTAGTGGGTCCCGAGGACAGGAGTTGAGAACCACTGATTTAGCAGAAGAGGTATACAGTAAAGTCTCTTCTGCCTTTATGAGAGGCAGAAGAGAGAAACCTCTTCCTCTTGCCTTTTATGAATGTTTTTATTTTGTTCTCGTTACTCTGCTTGTGGGATGTTGTACATACGCACAGCAGTGTATACTCCCAGCTCGTCCCCAGTGTCAGTAAGACGAGCATAGCTATAGCAGCCACTGCCATACCCACTTTTGGGCATCCACTGATAATTTAACCTCTGCATTTTCAGAAGTTACATGGATACCCAATAGCAGACACTGCTACAGTAATAACCGATTGGCTGAAGATGTTGGTGGCAGTGGAAGCAGCAATGAGGGGGGAAGCATGGATGCCGAATCAATGGCGAAAGGCCCACTAACTAGTGGGCAAGTTTGCCATAATGTGCAAGTTTGCTGTGTACATTATGGTAAATACGCAACCATCTTCTACAAGTGGCTGAGCAAAGCTTTAAACTATTATTTTAGAAACAAGTATGCCTTTGAAATTTCTGTAGATTTCTGTCTGCAGTAGATGAATTTCTGTAATCTGGTTACTTTTTGGCTAATTTCAGAGGCCAAGTTTATGTCAGCAGGCAGGATGTACATACAAAATGTGCATAATGCGTAGTATCAGCAAAGTGCCTAAACTTTTCTGAATAATGACTACTTATTGAAAAAAAAAAAAATAGGGCCCATTTCCACTTCACAGTTCCTTACATGTTAACATGCATTGCGTTAAGGAAGCCCATTCAAATAACTGGGCAGCTAACATACTAGAATGGACACAAAAATCAGGACATGCAGCATTTTTTTTCTGCAATGCACCACATGTATGCCATAGGTGTCTGGCTTTAGTGAGTTGTGGTGTCACTGAAAATCAATCATGCACAGCTGTGTGTGTTGCAGTAGCAAGCATATTGCTGCTATGCACTAGAACAAATTGGTGTAAATGGGCCCCTAACAGTTTCATGCAATAATCCTGCCTGGTCCTCTGTCCTTTCATTTCAACATTCCAGCCTGCTGTGGTCACAGAAATAAGAATAAAGTGGTCCATGACACTTCATGTTAGCAGTACTGTATACCTCCTCTATGGCAGACACAAGCTTCTGTGACCAACAATCCCAAGCAAAGTTAGGATGGCTTGCCTTCTTCTACTAACTTTGTTGTGGCTCGTATGAAAATTATAAACTACTGTTTCTGCCCAGAGGACAGAACCGTTCTTACCCAAGCTAGCCTGTCAACTAGCCTATTATGTATAATGGATTCATTATGGAGGTGATGACATTTAGGATGCCTACTGTAGTCTTCCATCTCCTCCCTCTTTATATACTCGTTGAGTGTACAACAATCTGTTTCCTGCCAGAGATGCGTTTTTGTCTACCCTTTTTTCTCTTTTCCAGACAGGGAGAAATCAGTACAGACAAATCACAATTTCATGTAAAATGGACATGTAGGCCATTAAATACAAACATTCATTGTCAGGACCACTCCAGAGGAATATAAGGTTAAATCTTATTGGATGCTATGCACAGATCACTTTGCTTACCCAAATGTCATTTAACAGAAGAATCCCATTTGGTGGAATATTGGTCAAACTGCACTTCAATCAGAAAATGCTCTTTAATTTATTATGAATATAAAAGCAAGCACAGAAAGATGCATTTCTGAATTACAAGTAGGGCAAAAAATGAATAGCATTACAGTACAAAATTGCATATTTATTTTTGACTGCGGGTAACCGTTAAAGAGCAGTTAATACTTAAAGGATATCTATGCTTTTTTACAACCTAAACCTACATGCTGTTCCCATTCTAGCTATACTAGTGTGTATTTGCTTCACATTAGTGGGCAATGGTCCAGGAGTTGGGGCCTATGCTAGGCAGAGTGCTTCCGAGTTGGTAATTGTGCCTAAGAAAGTTATTTTTTGCCTAGAATTACTCATGGAAAATAGTGTACTTCCTTAAAGCTGCAGTGTGAGATTTTCTATTGTATTGCTGTTTCTGACTGCTAGTCTCAAAAGAGTTGGAGTGAGATTTGGTATTGATAGTACTTTTCTATTGTATTGCTGTTTCTGACTGCTAGTCTCAAAAGAGTTGGAGTGAGATTTGGTATTGATAGTACTATGCTGCTTACTGTTCTTCTGAGGACTTGCTGGAGGGAAAGCTATACATAAATGCTTAAAGTGTTAGAATCTCCCTGTTTCTGTTGCTTTAATCTGTGGATCTGTACTTTTTGTGCCTTTCCTGTTTTTCTTGATCGTTACCCCCACCAGTCATCAAATCGCCAGTGGGGCAGCTCTTAAAAGGAGGAAGCAAAGCTCTGCTCCTCAACAAAGATGACTGCCTCCACAAAGAGACAGTTTGGAATAAGGCATGGATGGTACGTCACTAATGGGGGAAAGATCAGCTGCAGGGAGGCCATGGACAATACGGGTCACCACATAAATGACTAGTCAGTCCTTTGCCCTCTACTTGTGTTTTTGGGGTACAATTTACACAGTATTGCTCCTCCCTAAAACATATACACCCTACTTGATAGGGCAATGAATAATATGTTGGGGATAAAACCACAGTAGCCAACCAAAAATCACATTTTACATCTTCATTTGCCAACGTCGGTAATCCATTTGGTTGCTATGGGCTCTGGTACATTATACATTATCTGTACGTCTCACCCAACCTTACCAAACATGTCCAAATATGCAAAATTATAGAATGCTTAATTTTTGTCTTTCCATCAGAAGACGTCCAATGATCTACTGCAAACACAAACACTCACACAAAGACTTGGCCCTCAGTGGTAGCTCCCATGTGGTTTTATCCCCCACATCCACAATCAAAAATAAAAGTAATGGCACTCCAGAGTAAAGTGCAACCTGTGTTTATTGGTGGGCCTGATGTACAGCAGCAGAACACCTGAGCGTCTCCCGCTGCCACATTTCATTCATGATGAGCTTATTGGTAGAGAATTATTATGACTGAAACGCTTCAGAGGGAGGAGCTCAGGTGGTCTGCTGTACATCGGATCCATCAACAAAGATTGCGGCTCTTTACTCTGGAGTGCCGTTACTTTCTTTTCTGACTGTGACTAATATTTGTCTGTATTTCTCCATGGTACGCTTCCCAGTATACACCAGTCCCAATGAAACTACAGCCAGTTAAAATATCTTAAGATCAACTAATTCAGCCGGTTCATCATCTTCTTATTAAAATTACTGAATACATTTCTTCTAAAGTCCATTTAATATTTAATTAAGAGTCCAGCTCTCACACAGTATTGTATTACAGCCTGCAAAACTGATGCTCATAAACCTTCAGCGTTTTTAATTTAAAAGTCTAATTACAAGAAATCTGTAACTTATGAGATGTATCCTGTTATGTGTTTTCTACAAAAATAATTCTACGCGCGCAACAGAACATCTGCCTCGTACTCTGTGTCATGCTTCTAATCTGTAAAATCTGTCTTGGCGTTCGTAGAAACTATATCAGATCTTATTTGTGCTTTAATTTCATACACAAAGGCAGGGCTTAAATACGTTTGCACCAAAGAAGTTAAGCAGGCTGCTTAGAAGAACAGTCATTACTTTCTGAATTAGAAACTTTGCAATATAAAAGATAAAATATATTAAAAGGGAAGAAAAAATGGAAATTGCTATTTTACAGGTTCAGGATACACAAAATCTATTTTCGCTGTTGGCCAAGATGGGAAAGCAGAACTACCCACTGGCCTCTTGTTTATTCCATCTGGGGGGGCCCTCTGAAACCCTCCCCTATTCTAGTACATCTCCAATAAAGTGGAAATTAATTTCCACAATTGACAATGTAAAACACAAGCCTAAGGTAATTAAAACATGATATTTACATACCCACACCGCCAATATACAGATTTGTGTATTTATCTTCTTGCTACAGCCTTCTATATTTGGGTTTGTGATTTGATTTGGTCCTCTCTCAAACTGTAGGTGGACCCACGACATCACCGACTCCCCCTGTAATCAACACCTATCACTAACAATGGAGATGTGTGGCTTATTCCATGAGCCAAAACAGTTCGACTTTTTTCCTGAAATATTATCTCAATAGAAAAAGTGAACTTTATCTGTCATCTACATAGCAGGTTGGACACACACCTTGTGCATTGGGTGTTCAGGCCTGTGTGCCTGGGAGGGTATCTTTCAAAGGAATGGAGGGAATCTTAGCAAAATGGCTGATATTTAAAAATTGGCACAATTATGGACTGCTTCACTCATAATCAGTGTGTAGACTGCAATGCAGATCTCTGAAGCCCACCACCATGGCAGATAATAAGATGGTGCACATTGCAGGGACTATGTTTAAGTGCAACAACCAAACAAACACAACTCTTATCTCGTCTGACTACAGTAAACTGAAATCAAGTTCACTGCTATGATCACTGAACATCAGTACTACCCTTTTCCTTGCTTTGTTAAACTGGCACAGAAGTATCAGAGCCACCTTGAGCTTATGGATAGTTATGTATCGTATAAAACACCAGGGGTCTGTAGTGAATTTTTTGCAATGTATCAATATACAAAAAAATGGGAGGTATTTGCACAAAGGCTCACAAAATCAAACTTGTTCTTCTGACTGTTACTAGGAAAGGCATTAGAATTCCTTAAAATATATAGCACCAGTCCAGTCCAAGTACAGTTGGAATTAAGAAAAAAAAAAAAGTTGCTCCTGCTGTAATTCCCATCCTAGTTTCCAGCGATTGTCTCTGGTAGACTCCCAACCAGCATCTTGTAAGCCACCCCAAGCTTACAAGAGGACACTGAATACCATACAGTATATTACACGGATTGACAGCTAGGTGCATGTGTTACCCATAACATCTAATCAGCTATCAACTTTCATTGCCTAATCTATAGTAGAAACCACTCCAGATCTGATACCATGGACGATGCCTTATTTTTCCCTTACATTTCTTTGTATTGTGTTTTTGTATTAGTCCCATTATCCCAAGTGACAGCTCAGCCATTGACTACATTTAAACATCAGCATTTGGTAACACAACGGGTAGGGGCCTCCACCAGTGGTGGAATGTATGGCCCTTGGAAGAAGACCACATATTCTGTACACAATAAGAATTTACAAATAGAATCCACATATGTGAGAACATATCTGTGGGCTTGGTTAGTTCGTACAAAATTGCTGCTTACAGTTTTAGATGCTTTTTTCTAACTCCAGCACTGAAAACAAAACCTACTTGGTTCTTTTTGCTTATGAGGTGGCTGAAAAGCTGTGTTTGTCATAATTAACCCTGTCTGTGGTATGCTGGCAGCTCTCATTATCAGTTTTAAAGGTGATGTTGAGGCCTTAACTGAGTAATTTTTGGTTTACCTTAAAGGATCACTAAAGTTAATTTAAAAAAAAAAAATAACAAACATGTTCTACTTAACTCCTCTGTGCAGCTCGTTTTGCAGCGTGGCCCCGAACCTGGTCTTCTGGGGACCCTCGGCGGCTGTCTCGGCTCCCGCCCGCAAGGACTCAACACTTTCATGTGAGCTCCCTTGCATGGTGTCGAGTGCTTCCATGATGCAGCTGGCGGCCATAGCCGCTCACTGTATCACTCGCCCCGCCCCCCCGAGCTGCGTCATTGGATGTGAGTGATGGCTGCGCTGCTTTCAATCCATTCACCCTAGCCAATCAACAGCCAGGCTGAGCAGTGAAGAGGATGTCAGGGGCAAGCCCGGGACTTTCGAGGGGTCAGGTAAGTAAAACGGGGGGGGGCTGGGGGGTCAGTATTGTCAGATGTTTTTTCACCCTAATGCATAGAATGCATTAAGGCGAAAAAACTTTTACCTTTACAACCCCTATAATGTCACTGTTATTACAATCACCCTAGGTTGTGTATCCAAACACTGATCTGGAGATTGAAGCTCCAAAACAAAAAAGTTTTGTATCCAAAATGAAGTTTATTCCAAAAATGAATTGGTTACAGCAGCCTACGCA
Organism: Lithobates septentrionalis; assembly: GCA_037952835.1. Classification (NCBI taxonomy): domain Eukaryota; kingdom Metazoa; phylum Chordata; class Amphibia; order Anura; family Ranidae; genus Lithobates; species Lithobates septentrionalis. The sequence goes on along the minus strand of JBBDGP010000702.1, from coordinate 156,868 downwards.
ATTCAGAGGCCCAACATCTTACCCCCTCATTAAGACTAATAGAAAACGGGGTTGACAAACGTGTGACTAGTTTGGGAACCCCTTTTTTTTAGGATATCTGTGTGAATGGGAACAGATAACATACACAAGTAGGGTTTTCCCAAATTTCACTGCAAAAGTAGAAATACACATTAAAACATAAGCCCCTTAAATAGTGTCGTCCCCTGTAGAAAATGTAAAGGGATTTCCAGAATACTTACCTTTCCTCTGCAATCCATAGTTCAGCTACTTATTGGTACAAGTCATTGGATCCAAAAATAAGTCACAAAATCTAACCACAGTTTGGAGTGTTACTTTCTTTCTGGTGGAACCAGCCAATCTAAATTCTGACACTCTTGAACAGCATTCAGCAGCTTTGTTCAAATAGTGGGGCGAACATTTCTTCAACAGTTTGAAGAATGTGTTGTATTACACACAACTCAGTGTGCTGGCTGGATCCCAAAGTATCACTGAACAGAACATGAAGGCAAAAGTATCCAGGGATCGGCATTATAATTCAATGTAACAAATTTAGTTTTATTATAGTATGAAAACCAGCTGGAGAGAAAGTGACAAATTACACAGTTCAAAAACCCTACCCAACCCATAAAAAAAAAAAATCTAAAAACAATTGTATGCCACAGAATGCATTCCACACCCTGTCACTCTGTATGCATGACAATATATAAAGTAATAGGGGGTTTCACATGAAATCATCCATACTAAAGGACCTGGGTCTCAACTATCGGGTTGAACGTAATCCCTTTGTGAAATCTAGTAGTAGCAACACACAAATAATGTTATAATGAATCTAATTTCAGTACAAAATAAAATGCTGCAGAGTAAATGTATCAAAAGACAATGGAGCAGTAAAGCCTAGTACACAGGGCCAAATGTTGGGCGGAATCTGCTGGTTCAATAGAAACCAGACGACTTTCAGCCCGTGTGTACTGCAGTGGGGCATAACCGAAAATGGTCTGCCGATCAGCGCTCTCACCCAATGGCGTCCCCCTGTCAGAATACAATAGAACAGCAGAGGAGATCGTTGTACTAACATCAGATAGTTAGTACAGTGGCTCTTCCTGAGCTGTCAGTTTTTGTTTTTTTCGTTCAGCCCCGCTGGGTTGAATGAAGAACTACTACTAGTGTGTAGTTTTGTATACATACTACTAGAGTGTACTAGGCTTAAGGCCTCATTCATATGAGTGTACATTTGTGTAAAGGGCAGAGTTTGCCCACACAGCATGCACAGGTGTTCCATGGATCTGGGTGCAGGCAGTCCCAATCATGTCTATTGAGAAGCAACAGCTGTATAGATACAGCCGCTACTTCCAATTGGACATCCATGCGAGTAAATGTCCTGAAATGCAGACAGCACGAGTTCAGGGATACGCACCCACATGAATATCAAGTTGGGAGCAGCGGCTGTGTCTGTGCAGCCGCTGCATCCCTTTAGACCTTAGTGAGTCTGCCAGCACATGGATGCCCGAAGGGCCATGTGGGCAACCCTGGCCCATCGGGCTTAAGTACCCCTGTGAAAAACAAGGCCTAAAGCTGAACTTTGGGCAGATATAAAAAACACAAATGAATGCAGCATCTGAATTTGAGTTAATATGTACTGCAGAGTTCAGGGAGGTGGAGGGAACAGCATCACAAGGAGCCAGTCAGGTGTGCTGCAGTGCAAGGAGGAGAGAACAGAGTGACAGAGATGAGCTCATTAGTGTGCTGCTTCCATTTTCACTGTCCAGTCACATGGTGAGGATGGGACCTCATGCTAGACGGGGGAGGGGTGTGGGACAGAGTTGTGTAAATCTCAGGACTGGATGAAGAGAGAGGGAAAAAAAAATCCTTTGGCAGGTAATACAGCTCTTGTACCCTGCATATTTAACGCTTTGCTGAAGTTAAAAGGAAGAACAAAGATGAAAATGTAACGACCACAAAGTTCCTAAATGCCATAAAAAAACTATTGTATAATGGTGAATAAGTAAGGAGTGGTGTGTCCCAGGCAAAATTAAAGTATCACAGAAGGCAACCAAATCAAAGTTCTCTTTGCTTTTTATACTTTGTTACTCTATCCTCAGCTGGTTTTCAGACTATAAAAAATAAAATAAAACTATATTTGTTACAATGAATTATGGTGCAGCTTTGTCATTGTTTAGATCCTTTTGCCTTTAGGATTCCCAATCAGTATTTGCCAAGAGTCTACATTACTACGCTATACTAAAGGGGTTGCGGTTTATATAACAAAGTGTCAAGGAAGATGTGGGTCCAAGCTGATAAATTTGTCAAAACATTTGCTCAAAAGTTTGCAGATCAGCAGAGCTATTTAACAAAGCATGACAAAACATCAGTACCTCCATAATAAGCAACCTAAAGATCGGCGAAGGACTAAAGAACAACTCTTGTCTACTTAAATGACTATTGCTTCCACATAAGCGGCGTTTGCAATTGCTAAACACAGCCAAACATCCATAAAAACAAACTCTTTCTTCTAAAGGAAGACAGCTAACTAGCAGCACTTAAAGCACATTTTGCATAGACCAAAAAAAACCCTCCACTTGCACTATGTCATAGAAGACTTACTAAATATGTACTAAACTTTCCCAGTAGATGCACCCTGACAAAACCCTGTCAGAGCTGTATGAGCTCTTGTCCATCCCTTCCATCACTTTTGTTCATTGAGGCCACCTATAACTCCTAGGGACAAACAGTGAAGTAAAGCTTCACCAGCTTTTAAAAAGTTATATTTTAGATATGAATGGTGGTCTGTAAAAACCCCCTGCTTCATGTATGTATTGGACATTCCAGGATTCCAACTGTGCTCCTGGCAGTTTTTGGTAATCCTGCTCATTTTAGCATGTTTAGAATCTCTTCAGGCAGGGAACATGGGAGCCCGTCACAATGACCACTGACCCGGGAACTCAACCAGAAATGTAAGAAACCATCAGATGGTTTAATTATACAGGATCTATCAAATGTAAAACAGGAGTATGCTGGACCTTTAAGCACCTGGAAGATCCTGCCATTTAGGCTGGCCATAGTTTGCTCTTTTTTCATTCATGTACATTAAAAAAAAAAAAAAAATGGATTCCTCCTTCTGCTCAAGCAAGGTGGATGGAGGTATCCTTGCAATGGAGAAATTGTATTCTGACAGCAGGGACTTTCCGCTGTCAGAATACACTAATTAACGGTTGCAGCCACTGATCAAGAAAAGTGTTCTAACAAGCATGTTTGACAAAGGTTGATCAGGAGTGGCCCCACATGGATTGAAATCTGGACGATCGCTGCTGAACTTTACAGTTGGAGGCAGTCCATAAAACAAGTTCACTTAAAAGAAAAAAGACACACCCCAATAACATTTCATAGCCTAGAGCACACCAAATGCTAACCTACTATCCATAACAGCACTTGCCTTGAATGGGGCCTGTTGGGTTATGCGATAACTCCCCAAGGGTTAAATCTGCCACAGACTTTGTTTCCCTTCTGCTGAATTTACTCACCCCTACAAGGTCGGGATAATGAGTATCAACAGACACTACAGTGTGTTGCATCAACTCCATTATCAAACACTTTTTTTTTTTCTGTAAGTTATATATTTGTATAAAGTGGACATGTGGCCTAACTGTAGCCACTTATAGGTTAACAGTTTGCATATATACAATACACTTATTTCTTAGAGATGACATATTTTCCAGTAAATCAAAACTTAACATTTCCTTACAGTTTAAATAAATATTTTGCCTAGAAATTACTGCTTATATGAAATTTACTTTTCAGGGCCATACTCCTACACTAGAGATGCAAGGATTGCCCCATTCCTGTCTAGGGAGTTATGGTGCATCTAGCACCATAGTAAATTTTGAGCCCTAAAAAGTACACCCTGGAAGAGGTTGTAGTGGTCTTGGAAAGTAGTTAATGAAGTCCTTGAGGGCGGGGGTTGCTGACAATGCCTATATTACATTAAAGTTAGGGATCTAGGGTAGGTAAGCACACAGAAGAACCAGCCTTCCTGCATTGCTTGACCATGTGTATGTGCAGCAGGGAGTTGGCTGTCAGTCGTTGAGAAATAACAGCTGGCTCCCACATCTAAGACAGTGGTTCCAGTGGGGGAGACAGCCCTGGACACCATGGACTGGTAAGTATTGGTTTCCTTGAATTCGGCAGCTACAAATGTTTATAAGCTGCTGACTTCATTTTCACATGCCCGGGTAAAGTTCCTTTTTAAGAGCTACTTGGCTATGGCATATGGAGTAGGAAGGAATGCCAACAATAATGACAACAATAATTTAAATGGTATAAGAAAAGGCAAAAGGTATAAGTTATGCGGTCATTTTGTATACAAACAGTGCTTCTGATTGCTAAGTGTTAATGAAATTTGCATTATTCAACGAGCTTGCTTGTGTAACAATGCTTAGGACCTTCAAATGCACAGATATTGCGTTCTGTTCAGTAGACACAACCTTACAATGCATGTTCTGTGCATATAATAATTCCAAGCTGTTCGTGCACAATATTTTTATTGTAGCATATTTTAAAGATGCTAGTCAACAAAATATAAAAAAAACAAACAAATAACTTGTGCGTCACATCAGCTTCTGTTACACAAGTTCACAAAACGCTACAGCGTCAATGTCAGATTGGCTCATTGTAACACCTCTATGGAGGCTGGAAGTGTGCAGACGTGATCACTACTGGGTAACACTGTAGGATACTGAGCCAGATCAGGCCCACAACTGGTAATACAACTCCATAATTATTTTTTCTTCTTTCTTTTTTTTTTCTTTTTTTAGTAGTTATATTTACAAAATATCAATACAAAAAAACTGATTGTTAAAAAAAAAATCCACCAACTCTTCATTTCTACCATCAGGTTAAGGGTTAGAAGTCAGGGTCAGCAGCAATGGGTTCTGCTCAGTAGTACTTGTGAGTTCCAAATCAGTTTTCTGTGTCTTTCTCATGGCGGGGGCATCTGCTGGCAGCGGGCAGGACTGGGGGGCAGACGAGCTGCAGCACTTTGTTCTGTTCTGAAACTGTAGTCATACTGTGGAGAAGAAAAAAAAAAAAAGAGGAAAAGGTTGTCAGCTTGGCTTTATTCATAGTTGTTACTGTGTAGTAATGCATCCGAATTAATACCGGATTTCAACCACTGAACTACAGGACAAAACCATACATACATCAACACTGCCACCTTGTGGTGAAGTAATACAAATGCAGTTGGGAAGTAAAATCCAGCTTTTTGAAGTGCATCATACACATAAACTTAAAGCGGTATTAAACCCAGAAGCAAAAATGTAATATATTGCATCTTAGGCTTTTCCCCCTCTGTTTCCACCTGCTGATCTGGCCAGTAACACACCTCCGGTATTAGTGAGATACCACTCTGAATGAAGGAGAACAGGAGGCACAGCAGACAGCAGCATTGTCAGTCTGGGGAAGGGTAGTGTTAAATGTATTAGCAGATTTAAATACACTAACACATTGAATCCAAGCTCCAGATAACACTTTATAATCAGTTGCAGCAAACCGTTTTTTTTCCCTTTGGGATAACGGTTTTACATAATTAAAGGATGATCACTTTAAGCACCCCTGACAGTTTTAAATGATTTGTCCCATTCATGCAAACATTCTACTGGAGAGCTTGTGCTTTGGAAAAACAAGAGACTTGACTGCCTGGATCACCAGACGAAAGAGAGAAAATAAATTCAGCTTTCATTTCGAAGAATTGGTAAGCTGCAATAAACTGTTTGTTTGCTTTTGGGTTTAAAGTAACACTAAAGGTTTTTTTTTTTTATAACAAACATATCATACTTGCCTCCACTGTGCAGCTCGTTTTACACAGAGTGGCCCCGAACCTGCTCTTCTGGGGTCCCTCGGCGGCTCCTCCCCACAGCAGATAATCCCCTGGGAGAAGCGCTCTCCGGGGGGGAGGTTACCTTGCGGGCACGCTCCCGAGTCCAGCATTCGGTGCCCACTGACGCCAAATGCAGGACTCAGCCCCGCTCCCCGGCCGCCGCGTCATTGGATTTGGTTGACAGCAAATGGCTGCGCTGCTATCAATCTATCCAATCAACAGCCAAGGAACCGCTAGCAGAGAGACGACGCGTGGAACAAGTTTGAGGGTTCAGGTAAGTAAAACGGGGGGGGAGGGGGGACGGTCACTGCAAGGTGTTTTTTCACCTCAATGTATAAGGTGAAAAAACACGAACCTTTACAACCCCTTTAATACTGCTTTACGTTCAAAGATTTGATCAGGCTATTCTTGATAATAAAGTTTGTTCTTTTATCAGGCAAGTTTTTTTCCCTTTATTTTAACCAGTGATCCCATCTGTAACATCCTTCCTGTTCTAGGCTGACAACACTCACTAACTGCACTGTGTCTATGGAGAAGCAGCATTGTCAACCTAGGACATGAAGTGTGTTAGGGCTACATAACACCTTCCCCACTCCTTACCTCCCTAACATAGGAGGGAGCTGTTCTGCCATTCACCAGTAACCTTAGCATGGCCAATGGAACTGCTGCTTGAGAGAATACTGCAGAATGTACAGGACATTTCTGCCAGGAGTAACAGTATTTATTTTTATTGTTTTATTGAACAAATACTTTTAATGGCATACTTAACAAAAGAAAGGGAGTAAATAGGAGAAGTTTCTTGTTAGGGTTTACATACACTTATTGTCGAAATATAGGAGGTATGTGTATTCTTACTCAAATCTATTAAAAGCATGTTTAAGCATTTTCACAGTCTTCAAAAATAATCCTTTTAATGTGTATATTGTGTGTGAAATGTCATTTTATGTTCATCTCATATGCTTCTCAGTTGTATCTAGTGAAAATAATGCAGTATTTTGCTGAAATGCCACAATCAGGAAATTACTGAATTGTGGCCACTAGATGGAGTTGATCCAAAAATAGAGCGCAGCTGAGTATGTGCAGAGCAGGGTGAGACAGTACATTACTTATTTTAAAGCGGGATTCCCATTAAAAAAAAAAAAATTTAAGTCAGCAGCTACAGATACTGCAGCTGCTGACTTTTAATCGGACACTTGCCTATCCCAGGGTCCAGCGACGCAGGGGATCGAAGCCCCGCTCGTCCCCCCCCCTCCGCTCGGCGGCGCCGGCATTTTAACTGTGCACATGCGCGAGCTGCCCTGCGCGCCGTCACTGGCCCCGCAATCATCTGGGACCGGTCACGTGTCCCAGATGATTGACAAGAGGGAGGGTGGAGAGGTGATCTCCCTTCCTGCACCGAGGGAAGTGATGTCAGGAGCCCAGGCACCGGCACTGAAGGAGGCAGACTACGAGGGACCCCCTAGCAACAGGCATTTAGAGGTGAGTAAAAAAAAAAAAAAATATTCTCCAAATGGTTTTTTTTTAAATTTTTTTTTTAAGCAAATTACAATTTTTTTTTGGGGGGGGGGGGGGGGGGGTGGAACTCCACTTTAAACAGTATAGGCACTTACTTTAAATGATTTACACGGCTATACCTGCATAAGGAAAATAAATAGATCACTAAAGTGATCTAGCAGAACTTAGTTGTCTGACTAAAGTTCCACTATAAGGATGATATTTTCTTATGACATATTTGTGGCACACGTGAGAGGAGAACTTTACTTGCGTCAAATAACCAACATGTTGGGGTCGTTTTACTAGGAAAACAGACTCTGCAAGTGCAGTTGCACTTGTGTTCCTTAGTAAATGTAATGTGGTGAAGCTTCACTTTGTAAAGAATACCCAATCAGATGCAAGGAAAAAAAAATGTTTGCTTGCACATGATTGGATGATGGAAATCAGCAGGGCTTTACTAAATTTACTAAGCTCTAGGGAAAAGGAGTGCAACTGCCTCCCCAGTATCTGCCACCCCAGTAAGAGGAATTTGTCAAAACTGCATCCAGAATACAGAACAGCTGTGCATGGCACTCATTCAAGTTCCAGCTTTCATTTTCAATGCTTACCGTGGTTTTAAAGGCAGAAGGTTTTTATATCTTAATGCATTTTTATGCATTAAGAAAAAAAACCTTCTGTGTGCAGCAGCCCCCCCTAATAATTACCTGAGCCCCATCTCGATCCAGTGATGTTGCTCAAGAGACTCAGCTGTCCAGGACGCTCCCTCCTGATTGACTGAGACACAGCCATTGGCGCCCACTGCTGTCAGTCAGTGAACCAATGAGGAGATAGAGGGGGTGGGGTCGAGCTGCGGCTCCGTGTCTGTATGGACACACAGAGCAGCGGCTTGGCTGGGATGCCCCCATAGCAAGCTGCCTGCTCTAGGGGCACTCCGAAGGAAGGAGGGGCCATGAGCACCGGTGAGGGACCCGAGAAGAGGAGGATTTGGGCTGCTTTGTGCAATACCATTACACAGAGCAGGTAAGTATAACATGTTTATTATTAAAAAAAAGGCTAATATCACTTTAACAGAACAAGCTGAAAACAGAAGCGGATTGGACAGCTGCGCTAGATTCGGTCTGCTCCAGTTTTGATAAATTCCCCCTAGTGTGTCTATGTTGAAAGGGATTTGAAACATGCACCAACGTTGATAAAATTGTGATTTGTTGCCAAGATGTTGCAGTTTCTATGCCATATAAACTAATATCCCCTTTACAATGTGGTGAAGATATTAGCTGCAGATCCACACCTGATTTGACCAGGCCAACATCTGCATATCAGGCTGACTTCCTTTGATGAGCTTTTATACAGATGCTTAAAAGAGGAGTTTTGCACCCCCCACCCCCCAAAAAAAAATTAAAAGTCAGCAGCTACAAATACTGTAGCTGCTGACTTTTACTATTGGGGTACTTACCTGTCCAGGCATCCAGGCTGTTAATTGGATGGGCTCTCAGGTGCTGCTGCCGCCATCTTGGCTAAGGGAAACCGGTAGTGAAGCCTTGCAGCTTCACAGCTGGTTACCTATGGGGCATACGCAAAGTCATCAGAGCAGTGACTCAACCTTTATCGGATGGTTCCGTCCAAAGTTTTAAACATAATCTAAAGCTCGAAGCAGGCAGCACATGCTATGCTGTAGCTTTAGCTAACCCATAGTGCTCTAGGAATCTTTCATAATCTAATAAATGTTTGTTTATAACCTGTAGGCATGACAATGCTTGCAATGGCGAGTGGTCATTGGCAAGCACGGCCATGTGACTATGGTGACTAATAAGAATCTCTTCTTTCACCTGAGACACTGTTCTGCAAAAGTCAGTTAAGAAGGGATTCTCTTTGGTCAGTGAGGTTACGTAGCTGGGCTGACCAATGGCCATTCATCATTGTGAGCATTATGATGCTTAAAGGGTCCAGGGTTACTAGTGCAGTGTATGAATTTTCTTCTGTAATAGTAAACTAACCCTTAATGCGTTTTTAGTTTTTTTTTTTCTTAAAGATGAATTCCAGGTATGACAATTTTTGCAAAGTGACATTTGCCCAGCTTGGATCAATGTATGGGCCATACACGTGGGAGGTCCTTGTGGAAGTTCGGCACCGCTACTACAGTGATCTCCACTAACTTCCAGGTCTCCGCTTCAATGTGAATACAGGAGGTCGCTCCCTTGGCATGGCTGCCATTCAGGGAACACTATGGGGGGATTTATTAAAACTGGTGCAGCTGTGCATAGTAACCAATCGGCTTCCAAGTTTTATTGTCAAAACTTATAAACAATGATTCAACATTCATTAAGAAATTTCAAAGTGTCTTCTGAACCCATGTGGAGTGGACAATCTTGAGTGGAAGCAAGAAGCAATCATGGTAGCACTACAGTACTTTCCAGCTTCCACAGGTATGGCACCTTGCTGTATTGAGAGAGGCTCACATTACTACTAGGCAAACCCAGTCCTGCCAGTTAAAAGAGGCCTCACTCCGACTTGCTGTTATTAATTGGAGGGGACAGACACAATGGGGTTTATTTAGTAAAGCTGGAGTGCAAAATCAGGATCACCTCTACATAGAAACCAATCATAGTTACAGGTTTTATTGCCAAAGCTTAAAGTGATTGTAAAGCCTAAACATTTTTACCTTTTTAATGCATTCCATGCATTTAGGGTAAAAAATGTTTAGGTATCAGCATTGCCACCTCAGCCCCCCTATTACTTACCTGAGCCCTCATTCGATACAGCTCCGTGCACATCTTTAGATCTTCTCTCCCCTCACTTCTGGGTCTCGCTGGCTTTGCAGGAGCACCGGTAGCCATTGGCTCCCTGTGCTGTCAATCAAAGCCAATGACGAGGGAGCCGAATCCCGCTGTCTGCGTCAATGGACGCAGACAGCGGGGCTCGGGTGCTAGTACACACGAGTACTCCCATGGGGGCACTGGACAGAGGGGAGGAGCGCCAGCGGGGGACCCGAATAAAGGAGGTTTGTGTCAGATCTGTGCAATTCCATTGCACAGAGCAGGTAAGTATAGACATGTTTTGTTATTTTTTTATTTTATTTTTTTTTAATTACCTTTACAATCCCTTTAACTGAACAAGCTGAGATTTGAAGCGGATTGGTTTCTATGCAGAAGTGATTTTCCAGCTTTAGTAAATAAACCCCAATGACATCAAAATACTATGGCAAATCACCTATGAAAGAGGCTACCCCATGGGCTTTAAAAAAATATCACAAATATAACATTTTGGGAAAGAGAAGTAGAGAATATCAGATGCAAAGAAAAAAACAATGGCTTTTTCTTTATTGCATGAAGCATAAGCCTTAGTTTTTAATGGTAATTAGTTTTGCAATATCATTAAGCAGTAAAAACTCCCGTCACTATAAAACAGCCCCCTGCAAAGAACCAAAATGAGCTGCCAGCCCTAATCATAGGAGACAAATTAATTTATTAGAAGAAGGAATTAACTGTCAAGCCTGCATAGTGAGCACATAAGCATCAAATAGATTATCAATAGGCGTGCTTTATTAGACGGAATTTTTGAATGGATAATCCCACATTGTAAGTGAAAGCTTTATTCAATGTACAGTATACTTATTTAGATGAATGAGAACACTCCTATTGCATTGTTATATAAAAAAAACTAAAACATAAATTCAAAAGTGTTCTGTTAAACTGATACGTTTTGTAATTTTTATTCACGAGTTATTGTATGTGGTAAGTATTCCAGAAAAGAAGAACCGTATTTATTGGCATATATCACGCACAGCTGTATAACACGCACATTCATTTTAACAGAAAGGGGGGCGGGATGAGCACCGACAGATTACATACAGTTATGCCGCGTACACATGACCGGACTTTCCAACAAAAAAGGTCCGATGGAATCATTCCGTCAGACATTCCGATTGTTTGTGTGGGCTTCATCGGACCTTTTCTTTCGAAAATTCTGACGGACCTTAGAAATAGAACAGGTTTCAAATCTTTCCGACGGTCTCAATCCCTATCGAGAAAACCATTCGTCTGTATGCTAGTCCGACGGACCAAAAGCGACGCATGGGCAGCTATTGGCCTTCCCTTTTCTAGTCCCGTCGTACGTCATTGCGTTCTTTGGTGTGATCGTGTTTAGGCAAGTCCGTTTCAGCAGAACTCCGTCGGAACTCAGTCGAAAAGACTCTGAGTCTACTGTGACAGAAAGTTCACTCGTGTGTACGCGGCATTAGAATCTCCTAGAATCTCCTATGATAGACAGAACAGTGGTCCATTGGCAGCCCAGGAGACGGGGCTTCCTATTACAGAGGCCGCCAAGTAAACAGGAGATTCTCACTGTATGTGATCTGACAACGCTCGTCCCGCCCCCCTCCCTGTCCCCTCCGAGGCAGCTAAAATTGAAGTATTGGCACATGTACTTTTTCACTCTGAAAATCAGGTGCAAATGGCGTGTTATACGCCAATAAATACAGTACTTGTACAAATAAGGCTTCATGTACACTGCTGCTGGTAAACGGATGTTTAGGAGCAGTTACGCGTTTTTTTTCAGCTGCCCCTGAACTCTCCTCTGTTATCTTATCAGTACACAGGGTTGTTCCTAGGCAGTGGAGTTTAGAAGCATTTTTTGGAAAGCAAAAAAATGCGTTCAGGATGGATGTTCAGAGGCATTTGAAATACCAAATGCCTGTAACAGCTTGTAAACGTGGTAACCCACATTTAGCTGCATTTAGTTTAGAGGCGTTTTTAATTTTCAACTATTTGAAAAAAAAAAAAAAAAAAAGGTTTCTAAAAACGCAAACGCAGCTAAAACTGACATTTTTAAACGTCGGATACTATCTGTTAAGTTAACTCGTTCAGGAGAGGTTGTAAAATGTCCCGTGTACATTGAGCCTTAATGATGTACGTAAAGCAGAGTTCCACTTGTCTAAGTTTATTAAAAGTCAGCAGCTACAAAAAGTATAGCTGCTGACATTAAATAAACACACACTCCCCTGTCCCACGGTCCAGCGATGCAGCTGCCCGAAGCCTAGCTCCTCTCCCCCTCATCTCAGCGGCGCTATCATTGCAAGTGTGGACACCCAGCTGTGATGGCCCGTAGCTTCACAGCCGGGTGCACACTGCGCATGCGCAAGACACTCTGCGCTCTCCCAGTGGCCATACAATCTTCTGGGACCTGTAAGATTGCAGAGAGGGAGGGGCCACCACCTAGGGGGAGAGGGGGACTCACCTAGGCGGCAAGAAGATGGAAGGAGGAAGTGGGACAGGAAGTACCTGTCAAAACCAGGTACCCACTCCCCCCCCCCCCAAAAAAAAATTGCATCCAAATGTGGCATGTAAGGGGGCGAGGAGTACTTAAAGCGGAAGTTCCACTTTTGGGTGAAACTGTTGTGTAAACACAAGACAGTGTACATAAAATAGTCCATACAAAAACAATTAGTAACAAGTATCCATGTAACCAGACGTCTGTACACCTCTTGAAATTAACCATGATCCACAGCTGTCAGAGGCTGGTAGAACTAATTTAATTAAAAATGATTTTGATGCCCCAAATGCTTTGTCTCCTGCACATTTCACCAGTGGTGATTCCCCTGAAAACCTTTAGAATAGTCAATTCTATTTTTAGATCCCTGATTTTTAGATATGTTTCCCATATCATCTACGTACCTTGTGCTGCATTGTACTTGTGCGGATTCCATATGAGAGGCAGGTCTATTTGCCAAACCACACAGAAATTTTCCCACATATCTCCTACATACAATTTGGTAAAAATTAAAGCAGCTGTAGCAGATGGAGGGGTTTACTGCGTACAGCACAAATTAACCGTGGGTAACAGATCTTATGAGGAATTGGGCAAGGTGACCCAGGGTAACAGAAGGCGTTTGGGGTGACTCATTTTACCCATATTTTGCAGAACAGGACCTTGATCCCTTTCTCAGCTCTCCAGGAGAGGTTTTCCCTTCCCCCATACATGCAGTTTTACTACCTACAATTACAATAGGCCATTAGGGCCCAGGGAGCTGAAACTGTGTGGACCTTATGGCCAACCCCAATTCTTTACTTATTTTCTTTGCTCATGCTAAGGGTCTTATATCTCAGCGTTACAGTGTGCTGATTAATTATTTGGATGGCTACCCCTCCAAGGCCTGTGAGAAATGGGAGGGGGACCTTGGTCAGCTCTCAAGGGACCTGTGGGAGGACGCGCTGCAGGTGGTGGTCACTAGCTCCCTAATATTTAAAAAAAAAAAACTATCATAGCTTTATGTAGTACTGAGATCACATTACACTCCTGCTAGGCTTCAGAGTGTACTTGCAGAACCTTTATGTTACAGGTGCAAACGTGACAGGGGTGACCTTACCCACCTCCTTTGGAGGTGTCCCAAGCTACACAACTACTGGATGGCTGTCCTGGGTACCCTTAATACTGCTTGTTAGGCATCTTAAGTGATACTATCCTAGAGGAACCTACGCGGGTTGCCTTTAATCAAGCTCTTTTCCAGGCCTGGAAGACATTTCTCATGCTCTGGAAGTTGCCCGAGCCCTCCCTCACACTAGTTATGGGTGACGCATATGGCAAACACCCTTATATTTGAAAGGTATGTCTAGCAGCATAGAGAATGTCCGGGAAAATTTGAAAAAGATTATGGCGTCACGGTTGGACACCCCTGGCCTCAGTCTGTGTCAACTTGTTCAGATGTGGCTACTGCAGTGCCCTGGTTGCCCATTATGACCTATACATGGTTTTTGACCATACCTAGTAGGCTTGACTCAAATGATATACCCAGCGTACACTCAACTGACGATGCAATTGTGCATATAATGTGCTCATTGGTGTTATACTACTTGACATTTTTGTGTTCTCTTTATGCTAATGATTGGTGAAACGCTGTTGTGGAAAATGTTCTCCTTTCCTTCTTTGAATGATACCGGATTGTATCTGGGTTTATCGTTAATAGAGGACCTGTTGGACTTTAAAAAAAAAATAAAAAAGAAAAAAAAAAGGGTGATCCACAGCAAACCAAGGTGTTGCACCAATCCACACACACACTGCAAATAGGCTTACCGGAGAACTATGACCATCGTACACAGGTTAAAAAGTGCTTCTGTAAAATGACAGCTTGCTCCAGGGACCGGGATCAGCCCAATCCTCCTTCCTCTCCAGATCTACCAGACTGGATGGAATCCACTCAGGAAAAAGATATCTTCCATCTCAGAACAGTAATCTATGTCATATGTAAAGGTACAAAAGCACAAAGGACACTCGATAGTGTAAAAACGATTAAAACCAACTTTTTATTACCAAAATTGCATTCAGGAGAATGAAAGCATGAAACAGCGCTGTTCCAATGTAAAACCTCAATGTGCCAATTTCCAAGATAGCCGACGAACAGTGTGCACGTGCAGTGACGTGCTTCTGACAAAACTGGTTGGGTCATGCTAGGGAACACGTCGCTGCACATGCATGCTGTATGGCAGCCATCTTGGAAGTTGGCAAATCAAGGTTTTTAACACACTATGGGAGCACCCTTTGTGCTTTTGTACCTTCATATATGACATGGATTACTATGCTGAGATGGTAGAGATATCTTTTCCATGAGTGAATTCCATCCATCCTGGGAGATCTGGAGAGGAATGAGGATTGTGCTGATCCCTGCCCTTGGAGCAAGCTGTCATTTTACACAAGAGCTTTTTGACCTGTGTACGAAGCTCATATCTCTCCGGTAAGGCTATTTCCACAGTGTGTGTGGATTGGTGCTTCACCCAGGTTTGCTGTGGATCACCGTTAATACCAGGTGAGGTGTGGAGATGTCTGGTTACATGGATACTTGTTACTAATTGTTTTTGTATGGATTCTTCCATGTACACATAAGTACCGTACATCATTTGTTTGCACATATTTTCAGGAACATTATCACATAAGTTTTTTATCGAATGTTTTATGGTATCAGTTTAAGAGATCACATATGAATTTATGTTTTAGTTTTATATAACATAGCACTGAACTTTTCCTGTTTTGATTTTGTACATCTCTTGTATCAAGTGTTAGCTGCTACATTTTAGAAAGCTGTATCCTAAGAGCGGATTTCTTTCACTGTCACTCCTATTGCAACCTGATGGAGCAGAATTTGAGTAATGTTAAAAAGGACTAAATTTGTTTGGTTTTTTTTCGACTGAGTATGGCAACTCACAGTTTTTATCTTAAGTAGTAATGGTGATTGCGCTGTGAGGGGAAAGGGAGAGTGGAGTTTGGGAGGAGCTACAATAAACTAGGATAAGAAGGTAGAGGTGAGAGCAGCAATGATTAAAATCATAATAACAAACACACATATATATATATATATATATATATTATATATATATATATATATATATATATATATATATATATATATATATATATATATATATATATATATATATATATATATATAAATACCACAAATATATGTGTAAATAAAATCCCGAGGATTGGAGCACTGGGTACTGTCACAATCTGACGGCAGGAGACGAGCTCGGCGCTCGTGGTTGTTTCGATCTGCAGTCTGTTTTTGTATGCAAGTGTATTTTACTTTTTACAATAAAATTGGTTTTCCATACGGGATTATGCTATGTATACCCTCTTTTTATATCCAACATACACTTACCGCATCTGACGAGCATCTGTGAGCAGGGATAGACCGAAGTTACCATCAAGGGCATACGAACTCGGTGTTCGTGGATTGGTGCCTACACTCATTTTATTTAAAAGTGAGTGCAACCCCCACTTTTGGTCCATTCCTGTCTCACTGTGGTCATCACGGAGTTATACTATTTATGTCATTTATGTCTTTTTACATTCCGCTTTGAATATCCATCAATAGGATCGTTTTGAGCATCGGATGGGATATCCCCTCAACTCTGTATCCACCAGCTTACCTGTGGTCTGCGATCAGCCTATGCTATACACCTTACAGCAGTGAGGTGAGCTGCTTGCAGACAGAGGTGCTATCACTGAAGACACTTTGGTACACGCACACTTCTTGGTGGTTGGACTGTTTTTTTTTTTTTTTTTTTATATATACTCACGGCTTATGGACTTATTTTATTCATTTTTCGGTATTTTGTTTGTCAGACTTTTTTGTGCTTCATTATATTGTGTTTTTTTGGACTTTTCACAACTATGATTATATAGGCATTTTATCTATTTTTTTGCCCTGTACACAGTCTTATGACTTTTTTGGGGATTCGTTTTACACATATATTTGTGGTATTCTTATATATATATATATATATATATATATATATATATATATATATATATATATATATATATATATATTTGTTATTATGATTTTAATCATTGTTGGTCTCACCTCTACACTCTTATCCTAGTTTAGTGTAGCTCCTCCCACACTCCACTCACCCTTTCCCCTCACAGCGCAATCACCATTACTACTTATGCCATATTTTCTCTGTTTGGATCAGTTACACAGGTGTTGCAGCAGTGTCCCTTAGCATAGCCCCTCTTGACAGCACAGGAGTCACTTCTATACATTTTCACAGTTTTTATCTACTTTTTGTATAAATTATGTCCGTTTTTTTTTTTTTTTTTTTTTTTGGGTGCTATGATTGACCATGCATGACTACCTCAGTTTCTTACTGTGCTTTGAATAATCTTAAAAAGTGACTAATTATGCTGGCCATACAAGATACAATCATATCAATGCCCAATTTGATCAAAATCAATTGCATTTTACATAAATTCAATGCAACAGGCCCTAGAATCGGTTTCAACTGTTTTTCAAATGAGCTCAGTTGATCAGACAGGATGGGAAATATTTAATCACTTTCATAAAACTATGCTATTGAGGATTGTTTATTGGTATTCTATTTTTTAGTCAATCTTTTTTTCCTGCCCGTTTATTAATAAAATTCTAGGTTTTTAAAAAAAAAATATTTTAATCATTGCATTAGAAAGGCCCTGTGATAAAAGGTTAGATAGTTACAAAGTTGGTAATGTTGAATAAAAAGACTAGTCTATCCAGTTCAACCTGTGTCAGAATATGTGTTTGGGATCATGTCGCTTCCATTTTCTGTATATTGTGCTTAAGGTGCCCATTCAAAAGTTTTTTGAAAAATTGGACACTCCTTGCTGACACCACCAACTGTGGAAGGGAGTTCTAGCAGTAAAGACGCCCATTCAAAGATTAACACTGAACTGATTTTCATTCAAATTCATTGACCGCTACCTGTGATCCACACTTTAAGGGGCAGCTGTCACATAAAAACGCAAGGAGTGACAAATGGTTGACGCCCTTCACAACAGGATTTTATTTTTGACATACTCTATATATGTGACCGAACCAGAGATCTATGTAGAAGCTGCCGGGGACAGTCTGAGACCAGATGAACGAGTTCTGTTTTGCTACTCCACAGAAATAAAGGAAGTGGCTTCAACGGAGTACATCAGGGAGTACTGCGCCTAAGAGGAGGCAAAGGCACCTGCAACTTCTGCCAGTGGATTTCTTTATATTACTTTAAACCTGTCTACCTAGTTGTTGCTATGGGACATCATCAAGTCAAGACTATTGATAAATCTGATGAAAAATGTCCTGGTGAAGAGATCACTCTTCCAGGTCAAATCACTGGCAGCTCAGGAAATTTTCTTGACAGTTTCCCACACATGATTATGTGGATCACCAATAGTCAGAACTTGATCTTATGCATAGCAAAGAGATATGTTCCACTTCTCAGGCCATCACTAAACCTCTTGGGCTGCTCTGGTAGTTGATATATGTGCCATTGCTGTGGCATTGTCATACAGGATTTTTACCAGATAACCTTTCAAATGATGAGTCTAATGCAGCAGGGACAGTCATATGGCTTAAAGTTTGATTTTTTTTCTGTGCCACTCTCTGGCACATGTTTGAAGACCACATTGCAAACAAAGTTTATCTGTTTCTCCCAGGAACTGTACCTGCTTGACTTACAGTACACCGCGGGACTTTTCCTTTTCTGTTTGGTGTTTAGTGTGCATGTTTATTATTTGTGTTCTAATACAATGTTCTATTACTGGTTTATATTATTGTTTTAGCCAATTGTATCTATTGGTGTGCTAGCAGTTTGCATTTTTTTCACTTATTAGCATGTTTACGGGTTTTTTTTTCCCGCTGTGAGGGTTTGCCAGTGTTCATATAGCAACCCATTCTCTATATGGTGTCAGACATGTTGCTAGAATTAGGAAACAGTTGTGTTACAAGGTTGGAGGTGGTGTCCTTTCAAGAGTGATATCACCACTCAGCGTTCAGTATAAGTTCAAGGACACTACCCTCTGCATGCAACATGGTAGTACACAGTTGGGCAGGCAATTAACCCTTAAGAGGTACTATGCCATGGGGTTGTCAGTACTCATTGAGGATGTGACAGTATGCAACTGTGCTGGAGGATAGAGCCTTGCTACTTCCCTTGAAGAGAGACTGTGTGGAAGGGGCAGTGTGAAGAACAGAGAACGAAGAGTCTACATTTGGTAGCCCAGAGTCTTTACCATTCATTAGAGCCTCACCTATTTCCTGTGAAGTTTGCACCTGAACAAAGGTCCCACAGGAGGAGGCCCAAAGGAAGGGGATAAGCAAACGCTACGATGATGGTGGAAAATGGTTTTGTACAGCTAGTATAAAAGCAGTGGTGGTCTGCGTTACTCTCATTTCCGTCAAGTCTTCTGTGCCAGATTATGATTAATTGTGAGGTCTGGTCATTGAACAGGGGTGGGACCACTAGTGTGACTATGAAACCATGCATGCAGCAAGCTTTCAAGGTCAAACTAACTGCAGAACAGGGAACCCAGCACAGCCGCTGAGTAGGCTTAGCGTCACATAGGAGGGGCAGGGCCATCACAGTGAAATCCTGAGTTTTTTGGGCCAGAAGAGACTGCAAAGTGCTGAATGCTGGGGTAAATATCCAGGATATGAGGGTCTGGTCTGACTGCCAGCAGCTGCATGAAAGAATCTACATGCATGATCAGGATTGTAGCTATTTATTATATTTGTATAGTCTCCAAACATTCTAGAGGGGTCAGTTATGCCTACATGTGTTCTGTCTCCAACAGTGAAAAGCTGTTGCAGGAACCACTGAAGACTAGAAGATGATCTTAAGGACCAATGAATCCGACACTGAAATCTTTGGTTCAACGCACAAGGTTTTTGCACATTGTCCAGTAGGAGAAAGGATGGTGTGAGGGGTTCTTTTCTGAACCAAGAGCGAGTGACTTGTACTGAGCGACTGGCACCTTGAACCAAAACGTCTACTACTGCATTTGCACCATGCAATAAATTTAGGTCTATAATTAGTAGGGTAGGGGCTCATCCTACAACAAGATAATGACCCAAACAAGAAGAACAATAAGACAAAAAAAGGCTTAAAATCCTAGACTGGTCAGTACAGTCTTCAGATTAAACCCCTTTGAGTTGGTATGAAATGAACTAATCAGAATTGTGAAAGCAAAGCAACACATTTATGGGAACTTCTGTAATAGTTTTGGGAAGAACTTTGCACAATATTTGACTTTATTTGTAGACAGATTTCCATGCAAAAAATGTGTCTGGCGGTTATATTTGCATAGTGTTCTAGTTTCTGGGTGGGGTTGGGTTCAGCATGACCTGGCCCCAAAGGAAATGGAATGAATGATGTTGGCACCGTGGGAAAAATCTCTAGCTTGAATGGGAGAATTGCAGCAAAAGTATTTTTTTTGTTTTGTTTTTTTAATCTTTTAATGAATGGGCTGTTTCATTTTTATATTTTTTTTTTTCCTGGAGCCAAAAGTAATCATCTGAAATAAACTCACAGTAATCAATTACAGATCTTTTTTGAGGAGTTTAGAGTAGAACGACTAAATTGGGGTATAAAATAGGAGATATCATCAGCCACAGTATTGTAATATCAGATGCTCAAAGGATACTGTGTTCACCCAGCATGTACAACCGTTGTTTAGTGTACTATATGTATTTAAAGGAGAAGTCCAGCTTGAGCTCCTTTGGCTGGACTTCTATGTATCACAGAAGTGCAATTAGTTTTGCACTCCTGTGACCCATTTTCAGCAGAGAGTGGTCTGAAGTCCGCTCTCTGCTGACGTCACTGGAATCAGTCATGGCACCGCATTATCCCGACTCTAGGAGTCTGGATCCGGCAGGTGCCTGGACTGATGGCTGTCTAAGCCTCTCAGCACTCCAGTGAGCATGGAGGAGCAGAGCAGGAGGAGAGCTGCTGATTGACAGTCAGCAGCTCTCCACTCGGGGAGCTGAAATAACCGAGCCATCGGCGATGTTCGGTGGCCCGGTTCTCAGTGAAGAGGCGGCAAGGCGAGGGACAGATGCAGCATCCATCTAGGCAAGTATGATTCTGCAAAAAAGTGCAAACCCATACTTCTCTTTTAAATATTGTATACATATATTCAACTGATTCCAAAAAATAGGATTTTTTATAACAGCTTACCTGTAAAATCCTTTTCTTTCGATGGACATCACGGGACACAGAGCCTCAGTAATTACTGATGGGTTATGTAGGTACCACTAGGTATTGGACACTAGTCACACCCTAATCAGGAAGTTCAGCCCCCTATATAATCCTTCCCCTTCCAGGGATACCTCAGTTTTGTAGCAAAGCAATATAAGTGTATTAGAAGAGGGGCGGGACCTCTGTGTCCCGTGACGTCCATCGAAAGGAAATGGATTTTACAGGTAAGCTGTTATAAAAAATCCTATTTTCTTTCTCGGACATCACGGGACACAGAGCCTCAGTAATTACTGATGGGATGTCCCAAAGCAATGCCAACTGAGGGGGGGGAATCACAACCCAGTAGGGTGCTATCAGACCTGAGGACCTTGTACCGCTGTCTGCAGCACACTACGCCCAAAGGCGATATCCTCATGCCTTCTCACACCCACCTGATAGAATCTAGTGAATGTATGGACTGAAGACCAGGTTGCGGCCTTGCAGATCTGAGCCATAGAGGTCTGGTGATGCACTGCCCAAGAAGCACCAACAGCCCTTGTGGAATGTACCTTGATCTGAAACTGAGGAACCTTCCGTTTCAAACCGTAAGCTTGAATAATCAATTGTCGAATCCATTTAGAAATGGTCGCTTTTGACGCTGCCTGTCCTCTATTGGGACCTTCTGGCAGCACGAACAAGACATCCGTCTTGCGAATCTGAGCAGTTGCTTCCAGATAGGTCTTGACTGCTCTTACTACATCCAAAGAATGTAGTGACCTTTCTTCCGAAGAACAGGGATCTGGAAAAAAGGAAGTCAGAACAATGTCTTGGTTTAGATGAAAATCTGAAACCACCTTCGGTAAAAAACTAGGATGAGGGCGCAGTACCACTCTATCCTTGTGTATAATCAAGTAAGGCTCTTTACAGGAAAGAGCTGCTATTTCTGATACTCTTCTAGCAGAAGAGATGGCTACCAGAAAAATTAGTTTCCTCGTCAGCAAGACCAAAGGAATCTGACGTATTGGTTCAAAAGGCTGTTTCTGTAACACCGACAGAACCAAGTTCAAGTCCCAGGGGTTTAGGGGCGCCCTAACCGGAGGATTAAGACGCATCACCCCCTGCATAAAGTTTCAGACCAAAGAATGCGAAGCAAGCGGCCGTTGAAACAATACTGATAAGGCCGAGACCTGGGCCTTGATGGTACTCAAGGCCAGCTTCATCTCTAATCCTAATTGTAGAAAATCAAGAATTCTACCTATGACATATTTCCTGGGATGCCAACCCCTGGATTCACACCAGGATACATAAGCTTTCCAGACTCTATGATAAATCATTCTGGAAGCTGGCTTCCTTGCATTGATCAAGATAGATATGACAGGACCTGAAAGCCCATGACTTTTCAGAACGTGGGTCTCAATAGCCAACCCGTCAAATCTAGCGTTTGTAAGGCAGGATGGAACACTGGACCCTGAGATAACAGGTCTGGGCGTACCGGTAGGGTACACCGGGAACCCACCGTCATCCTTGCTATTTCTGCCTACCAAGTCCTTCTGGGCCAAACGGGGGCCACCAGAAGTACCGACTTCCTTTCCTGCCTGATCCTGCGAAGGAGTCGTGGCAGTAACAGAATAGGAGGGAATGCATAAATCAGTGAGAACCGATGCCACGGAATCACCAACGCATCCATCCCGCCTGCAAGAGGATCCCAGGCAACCGGTAGAAAGGATTTCCCTTTCTGCAGGTTTTCGGGTATGAGCCACCAATTGAGGCTATGACTCACTGCATGCGACAGGTGCATTGGAAAGTCTAATGCCTGAACCTTCTTGTTCCAGGCCGAGAGAATACTGTGTTGCAGCAGTCCTGACTGGAACTGAGCATAGGGAACTGCTTCGAATGAAGACACCATCTTCCCCAGCAGCCTCATACAAAGGCGGACAGAAGGACCCTTCTTGGTCCTGACTGTCAGAATCAGCTCCCTTAGAGCAGTGATCTTTGCCTGCAGACACTTCTGCTGAGCAGGAAAAATGGGCACGATAGGCATGCATCTCTGATGTCTATTGATGTCAAAAATTCTCCTCCCTGCAGGGTGGAGACTACTGTCCGAATTGATTCCAAACGGAAGGACTGTATCCTTAGAAATCGATACAGATCTCTTAAATCCAAAATGGGTCTGACATCCCCATTTGGTTTTTGGACCATAAAAAGGTTGGAAAAGAAGCCCAATCTTTGATCCTTTGTGGGAACCACCATAATGACCTCTTGCGACAAAAGTCGCTCTATCGCTAGAAGGAGCAACTGCTTCTTCTCTGGGTCTCTGGGAACACCTGATCTGAGGAAACGAGGAGAGGGAAATTCTTGGAACTCCAGTCTGTACCCTAAGGTTACCGTGGAGATTACCCATCTGTCCTGGAAGTCCTCCTGCCAGAGCCTTGAGAGCTGCAGCAGTTTTCCCCCCACTCGAGCGAGCGGGGGTGCCCCTTCATGAAGAGGCCTTAGTGTCTTGTCTGGAAGACTTCTTCCCCCAGGACTTCTTCTGTCCCTGAGGTTGACTCTTGTTTCTTGCCCGAGACGGAGGAGGCCGTCGTGACTGCCTGGAGGCTGATGCCCCTGGCGCTGGGGAAAGAGTCAGTTTAAAAGAGGGACGCTTACTCTTCTTCTTAACAGGTAAGAGAGTGCTTTTCCCACAAGAGATTCTCTTGATATAGTTATCCAAGTCTTCTCCAAACAACCTTTCACCATGAAAGGGAAACCCAGCCAGGAGTTTCTTACATGGTGCTTCGGCTGACCACCCAAGTGAAAGGCGAGAGGTTTGCACGATAGAATCTCTGATGGCGTCAACAACATAACATAAGGCCGCAGGAAGGTTAGCAAACCCCTGGGCCTGCTGTTCAGGTAATACTTTGATGACCTGCTTAACATGGTCTCTTAAGTATTGACAGACTCCAATCACTGCTACTGCAGGTTGGGCCACTGATCCTGCTAAGGAAAAAACATCCTTCAATAAGAATTCCATCTTTTTGTCCACAGGATCCTTGAGCACCTGAGCGTTGTCTACAGGACAAGTCAGACTACTATTTATAGAGGAAATGGCCGCATCAATGGCCGGCATTCCCCACATCTTAATACATTTTTCTTCCATAGGATAAAGTGTTGAAAACTTCTTTGGCGGAAGAAATCGCTTATCTGAGTGATCCCACTCAGAATAAAGGAGCTTTTCAAGTAAATTATGAACAGGAAAAGCATGTGCTGTTTGAGAAGGTTTCAGCGACCCCAAAGAAGATGAAGATTCCTTAACAGACTCAGGTACGGGCAACTTAAATGTGGAGCGGACCAATCCAGTAAGGATCTGCACTAAGACTTTCTCCTCTTGGGAAGTCACAGAGGGTCCTTCTCCACCTGATTCCTCCGAAGAGGAATCATCCGTCCCATCCCGATCCTCTGAAAGAGATTCGTCTCCTTTATCCGAGAGCTCCTCTGTCTGAGGGTCTTGGGAAACAGAGGAAGGCCTAGTGCGTTTTCTTCCACTGAGTGAAGATGTAATCACAGCCATTAATCTTTCCTCTAACCCAGAAATGGTTGAGGAAAAAACCTCCTGCGTAATGTATACAGGGGCTGAAGTGCCAGAAGCAGGTGTAGTAGACAGGGGGTCCTCAGAACCTGAACGAGATCCCCCAGCGTCTCTGGTTCTGGGGGTACTTGAACCTCTTCTACCTATAGTGCAAAGCAACAAGGTATGAGGTATCCAAAAATGAACACTGACTGCTGAGCGATGTAGTCCCGCAAAGCTCTGCTACCAAATGCCCAGTCTGGTGTTTCCTTAGTAAATGCAGCCTAGGAGAATGCCTGTGTTCCACCTTACATGTGCCTGTCAGCTCTGTGTCCCTCCAAGGCTCAAAGCACCTGTAAAGAGTGCTTTTAAATAGCCCTGCTTTCTGGCACTGTGGGCGTCTGAGCACGCTGACGCTGTGCTGACGCCCCTCCCCCCCCTTGTTTTTGAAAAGTGAGCGCTTCCCGCGCAAGCCGACCCTTCCTGACAAGCATGGAGGAAGGCTGAGGGAGGGGGAGGAAGGAGGAAGCCGGCAGTGATGGGCCCTGTATGCACAGGCGGCGGCGATAGTGCGGTCTAAAATCGCCTTACCGCATACCTGAAGCCTGCCTCTAGCCTGGGGGGAACATCCCGGATGAAAAACCCCCCCATCCATCTTACCTGGAGCCGGCGAAAGAGCCTGTGCAGCGAACGCTGAGACAGAATCAAGCATGAGAAGGTTTGTGCTCTTGGCAGCCCCTGGTGGTCACAATAGGCATAGCATGCATTTACCTTAAAGGAGAAAACCCACTAGAATTCAAAATTCTGTGGAATCTCCTCTTACCTTATCCAGCTGCAGGATTCTGTATACACAGACCCAATCTTCACCTCTCACGGTGGGCTCCGTTTGTAAAAACCGTCAGACACTGGGGCCCCCTACGAGTAGGGGGATCCTGCAGTTATGGCCCTGTAAAGCACCCAGCCAGAAATTAGGAGGTTTAAAGCCATTTTCTGATCTGCGGGGTCCAGCTCTCTAAAAAGAGAAACGTTGCAGGTAAAACCTCGTTTCTTCGGACACGAGGCCCGGGTACCATCCAATTCGGCCATGAAAGACACTTTGAATGGATCCGGTTCGCCTGGCTTGCCCCAGTATAGGATATTCCCTTTGGAGCTTCAGCACAGGACATCTTTGCACTTCCAACACCTAAGACACTGGCGTAAAAACTGAGGTATCCCTGGAAGGGGAGGGATTATATAGGGGGTTGAACTTCCTGATTAGGGTGTGACCAGTGTCCAATACCTAGTGGTACCTCCATAACCCATCAGTAATTACTGAGGCTCTGTGTCCCGTGATGTCCGAGAGAGAAATAGTGCTGGTACTTAACCTCTTGGTGCCTACATAACACAAATTTGTGATAGCACAGATGGTGGGCTTTAATGCCCACACAATGCACATATGTCCATAGTTTCATAGTTAGGTTGAAAAAAGACACAAGTCCATCCAGTTCAACCATAAAAAAAAATAATAAAATATATCGTACAATCCAATATACCCAATTCTATACCCACAGTGGATCCTGAGGAAGGCAAAAAATCCCAGCAGAGCATGCTCCAATTTGCTACAGCAGGGAAAAAAATTCCTTCCTGATCCCCCAAGAGGCAGATTTTCCCTGGATCAACTTTACCTATAAATGTTAGTACCCAGTTATATTATGTACATTTAGGAAAGTATCCAGGCCTTTATTAAAGCAATCTACTGAGATGGCCAGAACCACCTCTGGCGGGAGTCTATTTCACATTTTCACAGCTCTTACTGTGAAGAAACATTTCCGTATTTGGAGATGAAATCTCTTTTCCTCTAGACGTAAAGAGTGCCCCCGTGTCTTTTGTGTTGACCGTAAAGAGAATAACTCAACACTAAGTTCACTATATGGACCCCTTATATATTTGAACATGTTGATCATATCCCCCCTTAATCTCCTCTTCTCAAGATTGAATAAATTCAGTTCCTCTAATCTTTCCTCATAGCTGAGATCCTCCATGCCTCTTATCAGTTTGGTTGCCCTTCTCTGCACTTTCTCCAGTTCCCCGTTATCCTTTTTGAGAACTGGTGCCCAAAACTGAACTGCATATTCCAGATGAGGTTTTACTAATGATTTGTACAGAGGCAAAATGATCTCTCTCTCTCTCTCTCTGGAGTCCATACCTCTCTTAATACAAGAAAGGACTTTGCTCGCTTTGGAAACCGCAGCTTGGCATTGCATGTTATTCTTGAGCCTATGATCTACCAAAACCCCCAGATCCTTCTCCACCATTGATTCCCCCAGTTGTACTCCCCCTAGTATGTATGATGCATGCATATTCTTAGCCCCCAAATGCATAACTTTACATTTCTTAATATTAAACCTCATCTGCCACATAGTCGCCCAATTAGACAGTGCATTGAGGTTGGCTTGTAAGTTGGAGACATCCTGTAAGGACGTTATTTCACTGCATAGCTTGGTGTCATCTGCAAAGACAGAAATGTTACATTTGATCCCAGACCCAATATAATTTATAAAGATATTAAAAAGTAAGGGTCCCAGCACTGAACCTTGGGGTACACCACTGATAACCTTAGACCATTCAGAGTAAGAATCATTAACCACTACTCTCTGAATTCTGTCTTTTCGCCAGTTTTCTATCCATTTACAAACTGATATTTCCAAGCCTGTAAACTTTACCTTACACATGAGCCGCGTGTGCGGAACTGTATCGAACGCTTTTGCAAAATCCAAGTATACCACGTCCACAGCCACCCCTCTGTCCAAGATTTTACTTAACTCTTCATAAAAAGAAATCAGGTTTGTCTGACAACTTCTGTCTTTCATGAATCCATGCTGTCCGCTGTTTTTTTCCAGCAAGAACTCGTCTATGCGGTCTTTTATTAAACGCTCCAGTATCTTCCCGACTATAGAAGTTAAACTAACAGGTATATAGTTACTTGGTAAAGATCCCTTTTTAAATATAGGCACTACGTTCACCCTGTGCCAATCCAGTGGTACTATTCCCGTCATTAATGAGTCCCTAAAAATTAAATACAATGGCTTTGAAATTACAGAGCTCAATTCTTTTAGGATCCGTGGGTAGATGCCATTGGGTCCAGGTGCTTTATCCACCTTTATTCTGTCTAAATATTTCTGGATCATATCACTTTTGAGTCATTGTGGATCATTCGGGGCTTTGTCAATACCACCCCCATTATGGACATGAGTTCCCCCATGCTCCTTTGTATACACAGAGCTGAAGAAAGTATTTAATAAATTAGCCTTCTCTTTGTCCCCAGTCACCCACTCTAGATTATTTTGTAAAGGGCCTACATGCTCAGACCTGACCTTTTTACTATTAATATATTTGAAGAATTTTTGGGGGTTTGTCCTACTTTCTTTTGCAATCTGTCGTTCATTTAGAATTTTTGTATCCTTGATTTCCTTTTTACATATTCTGTTAAATTCTTTGTCCATGGATGGCTGAGGTTTCTGTGCTAAGAGTGTGCTTACTGTGCGATCCCCAGCACACTGACCTGTCAGACAGTTCCCAGACTCTAGTAATGATTGGAAATCGACTCCCAATCATGTGACCACTGCCACAGCCAATCAGTGGTCACAAGATCAGACAATCCTTCCCATTCCTTGAGCGTAAAGACCCAGTTAAAGTGACACTGGGGCTGGGTGGGAAGGGGTTTACAAAACATGCTGCAGAAATGACAAGTAGAAGAATGGGAAGAACAGATTTCCTTACAGGGAAGCAACTAGATTAGATTCTGTTTTTTGTAAAAATGTATAGGTTGCTAGATGTAGATGAACTGATGGCAAGACTGTCAAACAGTACCCCCCCCCCCCCCCAAAGATTTCTCCTTGCTCAGCACATAAAGATGTCAAGTCCACGCAAATTAACTCTTAAAAAGACACAAATAAGATATGTGCGGCAAACAGCAATTATAATCAAGATGAATCTCTCACCATTAGGGAACAGAAGCTTGGTGAAAAGGATGGAGTATAGATAAGTACAATAAAATGCAGAGGAGTAGGGTATGATGGACAGTTTGGTCTGTTACATGAAATAAACAGATGCTAGGGAAGAATTACAGAGTGTTCTTTACACAATTCCCTGCATGAAAGTCATGCAACAATGGCATTGCACATTTTTTTATTTTTTGTTTATTATTTTCCTGCATGCTTTTTGTTTTATGTTTGCTACACACGAATCTGATCACTATTTGGAGTTACCCCCTCCCTTCATTTTTTTATTTCCTGCAAAAACATTCCCTGTAGATGGACGCTGATTATTGCAAAAACGCTATAGGTTATTTTCCTCAGGGGCACATAACCTATATAAAAAAAAGTGATATTGTACAAATAATACCAAACTTTGTCTCACGAAGCTCATACACAACCCATATGTTCACAACTAATAGGACCAGCTTTGTGAATAGCTGTTAGTAATTGCATAGAGACTGAGTGGCGGGTTAATACGTGAGCAATAACAGCCGATTTCCCAGAGAAATGGGGGAAACAATCTTATCAGTCCACTTACAATTATCTTTAAGCAAAAAAATGTTACTATATTGCAGCTTACCAATTCTAAAGCTGGTCATAGACTGATCAAAATATGTCTGGTTCAGCAGTAACCGGCTAAATTTAAATCCATCTATAGGCAGGCTGGTTGTATTGAAGTTGATCTATTGATCAACTTCAGTTCAACCAGCCTGCCATTGTTTTTGCTCAATCACTGCTGGTGGCTATTGCTGCCAGCAGTGGTTATTGTATTCTGACAGCTGGAAAACCTCACTCTGTCAGAGTACAATGGAGCTACGGGAGAGATTCCGCCATTCAACACTGACTGTGTTGATGGGAAAATCAAGCAATTTTTTCTTTTTTTCCTTGGTTGAAGGAAAGAAAATTGCATAACGTTCGGCCTGTCTAAGATGTGGTGGCCGATTCATTTTCTTTATTTATTCTTCCTTTATTTTCCCCATGGTCAGCTTTTATTCATTTACTGTATGTAAAAAATAATAAAAAAAGTTTCTGTAACTGCATATCAAAAGTGTTTTTAATGTGTTAGACAAGTCCATCTAAATCTGCTAATGCATCTAAAACAACCTTCTCCAAGACTGACAATGCTGCTGTCCAAAGATGTCTACGATGCTCCTCCAAAAAGTGGAGCCACCTTAATGGCTCATTGGCTCTCTGAAGAGTGATTGATGGTGGATCACTTTTAGGAGGGCACTTCGCAAGTGGCTGGGAGGTGTCATGTCCCCTCCTTACTGCCCATTTTAAACCTTAAGCCCCCATTCACATCGGGCCGATTTGACACGCAATTTGACATGTCAAATCGCAGCCTATTGCCGGCAATGGCACTGTCCGTATCGGTGCGATGCCAACTTTGCAGCGCCTCACAGATAATCAAAAGTAGTTCCGGCACTACTTTTGGGGACTTTGGAAGCAATTTCAATAGACATCTGTGCATGAACCCGTACAGATGTCTCTCAAATCGCCCCGAACTCACACTGAAATGCCGGTTTGAAATTGTGTATGTTCAGCTGAACTCGCACGGTTTCAAACACACATTCAATGTGAACCTAGGCTAAAAGCCCACTCCTTCCTCGTGTTGCAAGGCAGTTGCAGCGCAGCCCCAACCGCTTCGGTATTACCTGCTGAACTCGACAGGGGGCATAATACTTTCTGCTACACAAGTATACAAACTTGTTTAGTTGCCTTGGTAGCTTAATGGGGGGGGGGGCAGTAAAAATGATGCTCCAACAACCTGTATTTACTGCCCCCTCAACCGCAAGTGTAAGTTTAGCCTAAGACAGAAAGTGTGTTACTGGCTGGATCACCAGGTAAAAAAAAAAAAGGGGAAAAGAAAGCCTAAGACCCCTTTCACACTGAGGCGCTAAAGCCCCGCTAAAACGAGAGGCACTTTGGCACAAACGAAGCCACGGCTCAGTGTGAAAGGGGTCTAAAAGAGAAAAATGAATGCAGCCATCACATTTAGGGACTGGTAAGATGCAATGTGTAACATTTTTGTTTTTGGGTTTAATTCCACTTTAAAATGAACCACAGGTTAAAAATCGTGGAGCGTTTGGTGGCGACACAATCATATTGATGACAGGCAGATCGTCTCTTTAGTGTGCAACAGAGCCTCTTATTTTCTTTTTCTTACCTCCTTCTCTATTTCTGCCAGAGACTTGATTGTAATTCCCAGAAGGTCAACCTGCTGCATCTAATAATAATAAAAATAAAAACATCTTCAGTTTAAAAGCAGACATTAAGTAATCAAAGTATCTGATGACAGACACAATTAATAAATACTCCAAGCTTTGACTGACATTTGCACTCTGTAAAGTGAATTGCAGTTTGTCTATTTGACCACTTGAGGGCAGAAAAGCCAAAGGAATTTCAACAATCACGACAATAAGTATTAATTCTGGATCACGTGGCTATGTATTCCTGCGTCTAATATTTAAAAAATGTTTTGTGTATGCAAAAATGTCCATATTTAGTTAAACAGATTCTTACAAAAAAAATACTTTATAACGCCTGCAATATGATAGAATATATTCATTGCAGTATGCTTTTATATTTAAACATCAAAAATTTACCATTCTTTAGGGAAGATTTACATTGCATAGCACAACACAATTGCTCCTTGGACTTACACAGCAAAGTACAAAGCTCTGTATTGCTTTCCCTAAAAAAAATACATTTTACATGACTCTTAAAGGAAATATCCCTTTGGTACAAAAGCGATGATCAACTTCAAATCAATTTAGTTATGATCTCCCATAATTACAAATGTCAATGTATCTGTTTTTAAGGTGGACATCCTGTCTCCATAATAACATGATTACAAAGAATTGGCCTTGGAAATGGGAATTGTAGATATAGAGGTATCAAGTTTGGGTGGAAGACCAAGCTGAACTGGTGCCTATGGTGGCATCTTAACGGCAGGTTGCTATGTGGAGGGTATAGAGGGAATCGCTTCCAGTTGGTAAATCCCAATTGTAGGTGACAGACTCCCTTAGATGTTCCTATAGCATTTTGAGCCTTACAAAGCACAAGTAAATGAAACAAGATTATTCGTAAAGATCTTTTCTTTAGAAAATCTGAGAAAACGCCAGCCAGTAACTATAAAG
Organism: Lithobates septentrionalis; assembly: GCA_037952835.1. NCBI lineage: Eukaryota > Metazoa > Chordata > Amphibia > Anura > Ranidae > Lithobates > Lithobates septentrionalis. Next base: position 125,333 of record JBBDGP010000702.1, on the reverse strand, counting down.
GATCTTCGCTTCCTACTGGAATGTCAACATTTTTCATTATTGGATAATATGGCACTTTTGTTTGCAGGGCATCCATCAAACTATATGGAACTAGTTTAAACTGTAAATGAATTCAGTATTGTTGTATACCATTATTATGAGTAACTAATATTAGTATTATTAATTATAGTAACAATAATAATAATAATAACAACTTCCATTGTTATATTTTAATTATTATTTGTGCCTCATATATAAATTTAGGGAAATTAAAAGGTTTAGCTTATAAAATGCAACCATATTCCAGCTGTCATTCTTTATTATATGAAGGGTAGCATTTGCTTTGTCACCACAAGATCCACCCAAAAGTGGAACCTCCGCTTCTATCTGCAGTCTATTATGAGTGCTACTGCTAGACTCCTTCAACTTACTAACAGTTCAGTGCCTGCCACCCATCTCTGCCAATCCCTTCACTGGATTCCTTTCGTTGAACAAAACATAAAATTTCAAAATCACCAACACAAAAATACAAAGCCATCCACAACTCTGCCCTGAGGTGCCTCACTAATCTAGTCTCAAAATATCACCTCAACCAGTGATGGTGAACCTATGGCACGCGTGCCACAAGCTGGCACGCAGAGCCCTCTCTGTAGGCACGTGAGCAATATGTGGAAGAGGAGCGCACACTGACCGACCATTGGCAGTGCGCCCCCCCCCATAGAACTACATCTCACACAGGGCTTTGGGGCCCGCACCAAAATAGACCTCTGCTCAGGTAACATGGTGATCTGAGCAGGACCAAGCGCATCACCTGACTGGGAGAGTAAGCGGAGCAAGACACCTGCGGGGCGGGAGGACACCGGGGGGAGGGGGACTAGACGTATATGTACATGGAGCAGAATCTGAGCTTTACACAACGGTAAGGGGGGGCACAGCATGGGTTTCTATGGATGAATCCTCACCATCAATGGAAGCCGGGCATGATCTGTGATCAGCACATAGGACGGTCTTCTGATGGCCAGGACTCACAACACAGCAATACCCTGCAAGGACTAAGACATCACTATGAATGGTAGCCTGGCATTGTGATCTGTACTGAGAATCCAGGGCTGGCATCCTTTATTCAGGCCACAGCAATGGGATCATTATCAATGAAAGCTCATGGTGCTGTCATCACCTGTCCAGGACATAGATCATGCCTGTACCCCATATAATGCAAGGCTGGGAGAGCTTTATCAATAGAAGCCTTGCTATTTTGATCTGTGCTGGGGATCCAGGGTTGCCATCTTCTGTCAAGGGTATAGCAATAGGCCTCTGGACAGTCTCTGACTGTCCTTTGTGCCATGTCTGCAGTCTCTGACCATCTTTTCTGTCATGTTTGCAGTCTCTGACCATCTCTTGTACCATTTATGCAGTCTCTGACCATCTCCTGCATCATTCCTGCAGTCTCTGTCCATCCCTTGTACCATGCCTGATGTTTTTTTCAATGTGTGATTGAAAGCTCTCTTATTGTTATTCTTTTAAGACAACTAAAGAGGTTAATTAGTTTGGACAACTGTATGAGTTGTTTTTCTAAATTAAAACCTCAGTATTTAGGTTAATTGCAGTGCTGACACTTTGAAATAAATACGTTGGCTTTGTGTTGCAGTTTGGGCACTCAACCTCAAAAAGGTTCACCATCACTGACCTATACCATCCTCTTCACTCCTTCCAAGACCTACTGCTCTCTATCCCCCTTGTCAACTCCTCCCATGCTCACCTCTAGGACTTCCCTGGAGCCTCTCCCATCTTTCCAGCTATCTTCTACTCTTTTCACCTTTAGGCGATCAGTGAAAACCCTATCTCTTCAGGGAAAGCCTATCCCGTCTCTACAAAACAGTTTAACTTTTACATTCTCTGTGTAATTATCCCCTCACAGTTACTACTGTTTGTATTAGGGATGCACCGATATATCGGTGTCCGAAAATAGGGTTATCTGCGTTTTGTGATAGTATAAGAAAAAAAGTGCCGATAATGGTCACCAAAAATGCAAGCGATTTTGATTATGTGACTCAAAAAACATATCAAAAACACAACACGGGTGTGTTTTTGATGCATTTTCAATTAATTTCAATGGGGGGGGGGGGTGTTTCACCACAATGGTAGCACAACGGACTAGTGTGAAGACATACAGTATCTCACAAAAGTAAGTACACCCCTCACATTTTTGTAAATATTTCATATCTTTTCATGTGACAACACTGAAGAAATGACACTTTGCTACAATGTAAAGTATTGAGTGTACAGCTTGTATAACAGTGTAAATTTGATGTCCCCTCAAAATACCTCAACACACAGCCATTAATGTCTAAACTGCTGGCAACAAAAGGGAGTACACCCCTAAGTGAAAATGCCAAAAATGGGCCCAAAGTGTGAATATTTTGTGTGGCCACCATTATTGTACAGCACTGCCTTAACCATCTTGGGCATGGAGTTCACCAGAGCTTCACAGGTTGCCACTGGAGTCCTCTTCCACTCCTCTATGATGACATCACGGAGCTGGTGGATGTTAGAGACCTTGCGCTCCTCCACCTTCCGTTTGAGGATGCCCCACAGATGCTCAATAGGGTTTGGGTCTGGAGACATGCTTGGCCAGTCCATCACCTTTACCCTCAGCTTCTTTAGCAAGGCAGTGGTTGTCTTGGAGGTGTGTTTGGGGTCGTGATCATGTTGGAATACTGCCCTGTGTCCCAGTCTCCGAAGGGAGGGGATCATGCTCTGCTTCAGTATGTCGAAGTACATGTTGGCATTCATGGTTCCCTCAAGGAAGTGTAGCTCCCCAGTGCCAGCAGCACTTATGCAGCCCCAGACCATGACACTCCGACCATCATGCTTGACTGTGGGCAAGACACACTTGTCTTTGTACTCCTCACCTGGTTGCTGCCACACACGCTTGACACTATCTGAACCAAATAAGCTTATCTTGGTCTCATCAGACCACAGGACATGGTTCCAGTAATCCATGTCCTTAGTCTGCATGTTTTCAGCAAACTGTTTGCGGGCTTTCTTGTGCATCATCTTTAAAAGAGGCTTCCTTCTGGGATGACAGCCATGCAGAATAATTTGATGCAGTGTGCGGCGTATGGCCTGAGCACTAACAGACTGAACCCACCACCCCTTCAACCTCTGCAGCAATGCTGGCAGCACTCGTACGTCTATTTCCCCAAAGACAACCTCTGGATATGATGCTGAGCACGTGCACTCAACTTCTTTGGTCGACCATGACAAGGCCTGTTCTGCGTGGAACCACTGTATGGTCTTGGCCACCGTGATGCAGCTCAGTTTCAGGGTCTTGGCAATCTTCTTATAGCCTAGGCCATCTTTATGTAGAGCAACAATTCTTTTTTTCAGATCCTCAGAGTTCTTTGCCATGAGGTGCCATGTTGAACTTCCAGTGACCAGTATGAGAGAGTGAGAACGATGACACCAAATTTAACACACCTGCTCCCCATTCACACCTGAGACCGTGTAGCACTAACGAGTCACATGACACCAGGGAGGAAAAATGGCTAAATGGGCCCAATTTAGACATTTTCACTTAAGGGTGTACTTTTGTTGCCAGCGGTTTAGACAATAATGGCTGTGTGCAGTTATTTCGAGGGGACAGCAAATGTACACTGTTATACAAGCTGTACACTCACTACTTTACATTGTAGCAAAGTGTTATATCTTCAGTGTTGTCACATGAAAAGATAGAATAAAATATTTACAAAACTGTGAGGGGCGTACTCACTTTTATGAGATATTGTACATAGAATTTAAAGGGGTTTATTTTTCTTGAGCTTTTCTTACATTTCTTTTTAACCCAAAAGCGCTTCAAAAACGATTAATTAAAAAGTCTAATATGATACAATTATATATATAAAAATTATATTTTTTAAAAACTGTCCATTTCGGTTTTGATTTTCATCCAAGTGCATCCTGAATTTTCGGTTTTCGGTCCACCACTACTCCAACCCCTTTTTTTGTAAGCACTTACAAGCAAGACCATCCTAATACACTAGTCTTGAATGGTTTTGTAACTGTACTGTCTCCCTTAATTTTGTAAAGTCGGTGGCAAATAAATCCTGTAAAAAGACTAATAAAGACCATTATTGGACCTTGGATCAAACCTGGCCACACATTGCCCCTGGTTTTAGAACTCCTTTGATCACATGATGCTTCATGAAGGCTTGTCTGTGACCCCCTACAGAAAAGGCTGACCAGTTCACCATGATCACAAACTGGCTCTCCTAAGGTCCTTTGCTGGCATTTCCTTACTCATCAACATAAGGAACCTGTTTGCCTTGTCAGTTCAATGCAGTATACGTTACCAGTCTCCTGGCTGTGCAATCTCTGTCTAGTAGAGATCCTACACAGAACCTTTTAGACGCCCAGGCTGCAAGAGAGCCGGCCATCTGCACGTCAGACGCCAAAGTCCAGTAGAAATGGGTATTCGACCTAAAGTCTGATATTAAAAAAAACTTCTTTGCAGAGAAAGGGAGGTAGCCAAATGGAACTGTTCTGCTCTGAGGGTGCATCTTTCCTTTAAAAATCTGATCCTACGGTGACTACTTACCGCTTCTGATGCACAGGCAAACTTCTCAGATATCATGAAGGGAACACCATCCATTGCTGAAACATATAAAATTCTCGTTAGAGAACATAGGATTGTAACATACCACATTTAAACAAGCAGAAAAAAATCTTTTGGTCACCAACACAAAATTAAAAATAGTTTGGCCATTGACCCACAAACTTCTCAGACCCACAGAACATCATGTGTAGCTGCACTTTACTCCATGTGACAAGACACATTTAGAAAAAAGAAAGGTGTCTCCTCTGCACTAAGCCGGCCCACATTATTCTCATCCATGTGTCTGTCAAACCATGGTGTGCAGGAACAGCTCGGTATAACAAGCCGTCTCGGTGTCACCTGCAGTCATTAAAACTGAAGCCGCTTCATCTGGGCGTTGTGCCACTGTATGGAATACGGAGAGGAAAACCCATGCCAAGGGCTCAGCAGTGTAATTAGCATCCTCCTAAACAAACGAGCTTCCACACAGCTGTAATTAAGCAAGCTTGTAATTAAGCCGATGCCCTTTATCATACAGATCATGCTTAAAAACGCTTTGAAGGATGGACGTGCTATTAATGCGATAATGTCAAATCACAGATATTCGCCAAGGCTGTCATTGTTTCTCCAGTTCCAGGACATACAAAACATATTCTGAAAATCTATCATAGAAAATCTATCATAGAAAATGCTAATTTTATCAGCTTCCTTAAAAGGCATTGTAATGTTGTAGCTTTAACTGTAGAAAGTTAAAAAAAAAAAAAAAAAGACATAACTACATTTTTCTGGAGTGTTGCTACTGCAGTGCATGTTTGATTCTCTAAAGCAGGGATCCCCAAACTGTCGAAACAAAGGGCCAGTTTACTGCTCTTAAAACTTTAGGGGGGGGGCGGATTGGTCAGTGGGGTAGAAAATTCCATAGGCTTGGTGGTGAGTGAGAGTAAAAACATTACATCATTAGTGTCAGTGAGAGCAATAGAGCCCAATCATTGGTGTCAGTGAGAGGAATAGTGCCCCATCATTGAGGATAGTGGGATGAATAGTGCCCCATCATTGGTGTCAGTGGGATGAATAGTGCCCCATCATTTGTGTCAACGGGAGGAATAATATCCCATCATTTGTGTCAGCGGGAGGAATAGTGTCCCCTCATTGGTGTCAGCGAGAGGAATAGTGTCCCATCAGTGGTGTCAGTGGGAGGAATAGTGCCCCATAATTGGTGTCAGTGGGAGGAATAGTGCCTCATCATCGGTGTCAGTTGGAGGAATAGTGCCCCATCTGTGTCAGTTGGAGGAATAGTGCCCCATCACTGGTGTCAGTGAGAGGAATAGTGCCCCATAATTGGTGCAGTGGGAGAATTAGTTCCCCATATCTGGTGTTAGTGGGAGATATAGTACCCCAACATCTGTGTTCAGTGGGAGGAATACTGCCCCATCTTTGGTGTCAGTGAGAGGAATAGTGCCCCAAGGGCTGGATAAAGACAAGCAAAGGGTCACATCTGGCCTGCGCGCTGCATTTTGGAGACCCCTGCTTTAAAGGATTGCATTAAGAGCAATATGCCCAAGTGCACTATAATTCTAACATGCAGCTCAATGTTCAGGTGTGTACAGAAACAGGTGCTCAGGTGTGTACGTTTAAAAACCCTTTCCCAATTTATCAAGTTAAAGCTGAACTCCAGGTATGATCTTAAATGTCATACTTATATTGGACCAATAAAAAAAGTATGCATAACTCATACCTGAGGGACCGCTGTGGAAGTTGACGCTACAATTATTATAGCGATCTTTTGGATCTTGTACTGAGCTGCTGTCCCAATAAAAACACCGACCAGAGGGGTCGCTGAGTTGGCACAGTTGCCATTCATAGAACACCTTGTATTTATTTAATTTTTTTAATTAATACATGGAGTTCTCTGGTACTCTCTCATGATCTTCACCTTGTCCAATCAATTCATTCCTTTAAAAAAATAGGTGTTCAGTGAATGGTGGCAGTGCAGAGTTGGAAAACTCCTGTGGTCAGTGTGCAGTGGGGCAGCCGCATGGCACAGGACCTCGTAAGATCACGGCTATCGCTGTATTAGTGCCAACTACTACAATGAATATAAGCTTCCCCTGCGGTTCCTTAGGTAAGCAATAAACATACCTTGGTTCAAACTGGACCAATGCAATTAGGATAACACCTGGAGCTTAGTTTTAAATGTACAAAAACATGACTAGGCTTTTCTTTACAACCTACCATAACACCATCTAAAAATACATTTCACTTTGGGGAAAAAATTTAAAAAAGGGGCTGTAGGCAAATATTAAAACACAAGTCAATCCAGTAAGGTATTCCCAAAAATGTACTCCTACACAGTGCCAGCTGGTGCTCAATATATATATGTATATATCCCTCCTCATTTGCACCATCCACCTCCCGGCGAGAGACGAATGGGAGGGCGGCCTTTCCTAGGAGATGACAAGGATGGAGGACGAGGGGTAGGGCTGCTGCTCCTCGCTCCAGTCGAGGGAAGAGTCGGGGCTTCTCCTCTCGGCCGAACAGGACCCGATTGGCCAGGAGTCCTAAGACTCTCAGGACCCGCTTCCTGATTGGCTGGGAGAAGAATCAAGAAGACAATAGCGAATATTAATTTGCTATTGTCACACAACTGGGTGGGCTCATCGCTCTGCACCCGGGCACATCCTTTTTTGAAGCCAATTGGAGCCTCAGGCTCTAATCATGTGCTTCCAAAAAAAAATCCATTGAAATCCATGTGTCCGGCGCCCTGCATCGAGGTTAAGGGCCGGGTGCACGGATTGGGGGGGCGGCCCCCCTGCGCCCTGCATGGATGGGTACTGCTCCTACATAAACTAGCTTAAGTACGTGAACCTGTCTTCATAACAGCCTCCTGTAATCCCCTGGCCAGGGAGAGGGGGAAGCATCAGCCTGAGCCATTCAAGACTCTACTGCTTTGTGCAGTGCTCTTCAGGCTTAACCAGTATTCTCTTCTGTGTGCTAGTTCATGCCGAAAAAGCACTGCACGAAGCAATAAACCAGGGGTCTGCAAACTGCAGCCCATTGCTTGCATTTTTCTAGTCCTTGGAGCACTACTCCTCCAACTGACACCAAATGATGGGGCATCATCATCTTCCACTGATGCCGAGGCATTTTCTGTTCCCACTGGCCACAGTTTGGCCCCACTAAAGAGCCCTGCAATAGAGTCTTGATTAGCTCAAGATGATGCTTCCCCCTGCTGGGTCCTGGACTAATTCTTAATCCTGGAATATGCTAGACCTGTACTTTTTTAGTGCTTATACAAACTATTGAAACCATAAAGTAACTGGAAATTAAAAATGTGCGAAAATACAAAATCATGTTTTCTGTTCAGAGTCATTAGAAGAATGTAATTCTGCTTGTAAAAAATGCTGCTGTTATCTGACTTCTTCTTGGGTGGCTGTGTTCGTTCTCCATGGTCCCACTGTGTGTTAGAAGTAGCCACTCTCTCCTGCTAACTTAAAAAATGGACTAGGTGCTATGGACTATGGGATGTGTAGTATGCATAGAAAAAGGGCACATGGCCACAACTAATGTACATTGCTTTTACCAAGCAAATATGAGGGGGGAAAGGAAAGCTTCAGGAACTCTGAGGACAGTATAAGGCGGCAGAAAAACACAGAAAAATAGGTTACAGGGCCAATAAGTATTGGATGTGTAGTAGTGGATTATTTTTAGATAATAAGGAGATTGTTCATTGTCTCTTTAAGCATATTACTCAGGTGGTGGTTGGGGCTGTGTTCACCTCCCCTCCCCATTTTTGTATTTTTTTGCTCTTTGGGATGTTGGACATCATTGCCAGCAAGGGTACAGTATATGATTGGTTTGTGGACAACACCAAAGAGGTTGGAATACCGGTGTGCAGTTTCCTTCCCCCTGCACCCCTTCCATATGAGTCAAGCCTAATAATCTTATTCCTGGAGGATACAAGGGATGTAGACTTGATGCTTGACGATAGTTTTGCCTTGAGAGAAGGAGAAGCGATGAAGTTCTCTACTTGTACAAAGCATGATGAATAATGTAGATGTAGTGGCGTATGAAGTTGAGGAGGAATATTCTTGCCAGGGAACCCCTACACTTCCCTAGCAAGATCCACATAAGTCTGTGGCCAACCGTTCGTGTTCAGGTTTTCTTTCCACTGGTGTCCCTGTGCTTACGTTGGATACTTATTAGTGGATATGCTCCAGCTGGGGTTACAGTCACAAAAACATCTGTGCTCCTGAAGAAGCGGAGGTTACATCTGGGAAACACTTTGAGCGAGAGCTTTATTGCACAACTTAGCCAGTTCAGAGTTTATCTGATATTATGTTTACTGAATTGACTGGATAATAGAGTACATCATTATAACAGCTACGGGGTGTTGGGCAGAGACATGTATACAATGGAGGCGCTAGTATGATGTATTTGGATACAAAAGAATTTGAATATGTTTTAACATGATGATATTAATAAAGTTGTATTGATTTTATAATAATTTTACAAGTCTTGTCTAGGTACCTTAAAAGTCTATTATTTCTTCAATCTCGAACCATAATTTGTAAACGAGTTCAAACCACATTTTGCAGATCAGTATCAAATTAATACAAACTGGGTTTTTTGTTTGTTTTACAATCTTCTACAAATGCAGGTGGAAGTGTGAGCAAATCTTTAGAAGGTCTATACAGCTGAATTGCTATTAGTTACAGAAAGTGTGAAAACAGCATAAACCTTGATTGCAGTACATAGAGAGACGTGGTACGTAGAGATCATGCCTCTTTGTCTTGGCAGTATGTCTATGTCCAATTTTCAGCAGTTACTGACATATCTAGGAGAGGAACTACAAGGGTACCTTATAAACACACTTATAGCAGTACATGATTATCTCTGCAGACTACCAATATAATGAGAAAATAGCAACAAATACAAACTCTATGGCTGATTTACAGAAACTTTCAGAGAAGAAAGAATTCTGACTGTCAAATTTTTAGTACAGGTACTCAAACTAAAGTGGTTGTAAAACTCTGAAATTAAGAATGAACAAAACATATCCTCATATAGTGTGTATGTGCCTCAATGCAAAGCACTTTGTGCGATTTCTGTCTTTTCTCTCATTCCTCTTCAAGAGTCACTTCTGACAATCTATGCCAACACCAGTCAATCCCCAGAGAAGGCATCACATCTCCAGCACACAGTCTGTGATTGACAGCCTCAGGTATGTATGTTTTCCTATGAGATGGTGTAGAGTAGGTGTGTCCATTACACACACACACACACACACACACACACACACACACACACACACACACACACACACACACACACACACACACACACACACACACACACACACACACACACACACACCCCCTCCAAAATGCATCAAATGGTGGGTGTGGTTAAATTTTACGACAAACAGTGGAAGGGTCTTAAAGGGGCAATTAATACCAGGGGTGCATTACGTACAGATTGCAGAGTTCTTCAGAGGTGCGCCATATGTAGTCAGGGGTGCGCTGCACACAGAGTGCAGAGTTCTTCCATAGCTGCTTACCTCTGCATCCCCCATCCACATCTCACCCCTCTTCAGCTCAGACCTCTGCATGCAACCCCCCCCCTCCCCATCTTCACCCTTCCTGCTTAAAAGCTCCACCATCTTCCACGTATCTTACTTGTGTTGCTGTATTTGGCTGAAACACCCATCCGCCTCTAGTACCTCCCTGCACATTGTAGGTGGCTCTGCCTCTCTCACTTGCAGGGAGATCATCCAGTGGGAGGGTCAGGATCTGCACTGCACCCTGAGCATCTGCATCTCCCTTGTCCCCATCCTGCACTCAGTGGGAGCCACGCAGGAGATCAGATCTTTGGGAGTCGTTGGGAGACAAGCTGTCACTTGTAAACACAAAAGCCGGACTTTTGTTATTGAAAGTGATAGTGGTGAGCAGATGGACTGAGCCAGAGGTGGTGGAACTGAGTTCCACCAAGTTCCAGCTGAAAAAAAGTCCTGCTTCTAACTCACTGAGGGAGTGGATACTATACATAAGGTTTGACCCCCTGACTGCCCAGTGCAGATCTACTTTAGATTATGGGTGAACCATATAGGCATCCACCTCTTCTCCCTGGACAAGTCTGATGATTAATGGACCTACACCGTACCTCCCGCCCTGCCTGTCTATTGTTTTACTTGGCTAGCACACTTGGTTATAGCGTGCGACCATATACAAATATCAGCCCTAATCTCCTGAAGAAGCGCTGACACGAGCAACATTTAGAGCATTATCACACTATACCTGCCTACACCACGCCTGATTGGATACTGGCTTTCATTCCATTTGGACACCATACATTTACCAGGAATGGGTTTTAGTGGTGCTGTATATAGTATACTCTCTAGGCAATATGTGTTTTGTGCAATTGTAATTTTTTTTTTTTTTTTTTCTATATTTTAGCTATTTTTGTAATGAAATAAAATAAAATTTTTATCATTAAATCCTGCTTACTTGTGCCTATAAAGTCCATGTTATTATCCCTGCATAGTTTTCCAATCACAATATAAAAACATATAACTAAGATACTATCATCAGGAGTTTTAAGACTATGGCCAGTTTTAGCAAAACAGTGACAGATGGAAAACAAAATGTTCAGGGTATACGACTGAGAAACATGAGAGCAAGGACAGTCAAGTTAAGACGAGGTTATGCACTGCTACAAAGGGAGCAAGTTTTCTGTAATGTGCCTCACTACAGGGGTTGTAGAACAACGGCACTCACTCTGACACTTATCTGACATCAGGCTAACTTTTTCACATCCCTGATAACAAAACTCAATATTGCTTCTCCTATGAATGACAATTTTCTACTCAGTGCTGAAAACTACATATATATTACAATTAGTGGCGTTCGATTCAATTGACATTGAACTCCTGATTTGCATAACATTATCATATTTGATGCGAGAGCAAACCTTTCCAGATTGAAAATCTAGTTGAATTGCTAATATTTGGATGAGAACGTTTATAGTTCATTGCTCTGCTCTTTCGATCCAATATCCAAAGCTGCTAGGAGCAATAATCAGGAAACACAACCGACTCATGCCAGGACAGTCAGCCTCTATAAAGCGTTATGGCTAACTGGCTCTTGCTTAGCTTCTACCTATTCATCACTGATCAGGGGTCATCATTACTATGTGCCACTGCAGTTCATTAGAGTAAATTTACAATTCTGTGCTCCATTTACACATACATAGTGTGTGTACAGAAAAGATGAATGACAGCAGTACGTTACCAGTGTTATGACATTTTGTTTAGTAATATATGTATTTGTGTTATTTCTAAGAATTTTGGTGTAATTAAATTGTAGGATACAGTTTAAAAGGAAAAAACACTTAGTAAAAAAAAAAATTAATTGAAAAAAAAAAAAAAAAAAAAATTCTATTCCCCTTCAATGTTACTGGCTTGCTGCTTTTTCTAAAATGTGCCCCAGACCTCAATGGGAAATTACAGATTTGTTTTAGGTACTCTCAATAATGCAGGGGTAAAAGGATTCTGGGAAAGACGCTTTTCTTATCCCAGCACTGTGCCTGGACCACCTCATTGGCCAAAAAGAACGCACAGGGATGTAGGGAAGTTTGCACCATCCTTTTATTTAATGCATTTTCAGCAAGAGGGTTAGTATGCAATGATTCTCTTAGGGCCTGTTTATACCAGATGTTGCTCAACAGAGTCCCAAGACATAGACAAAGCAAAAAGCCCTATTCCTATCAAGGCAGTAACACCACCATAAAAAAAAAAAAAAAAAGAGGGGAAAGAAAAACCATGAAAAACCATGAATTTCTTTTTACACCCCAACATGCTGCAATCCACCACTCCAAACCATGCTGCGGCCAATAGCACTGAATGAAATGCCACTTTGTGACTTTTCAATAAAGTTCTGATAAAAAAAAAAAGGTAGTGTGTTTAGCAGTTTACTACACATCGCACACCAGTGGTCCTGCAGTATTCTACGTTGCTGGTGTGTGAACAAGGTTTGATTTTCAAATTTTTTTACAAGTTTGCGCTTCCGTATCTTTGTTATTGTATTATATAGAGAGATTTTTAGAATGGCCACACTAGGGAACGTTCTCTTGCTTGGTGCAATTTAAGAAGATTAAGATGTAAAGCGGAAAGGCTTGTCACTACTCCCAACCAGCCCAGGTGAATAAACGATAAAGAGCGGCCTACGCCTACATGTCTCCACCAAATCACACACACACATGCATTTCGCACCTCCCACCCTATGATTAAGAACCGGGGGGGGGGGGGGGGGGCGGGGCGAAATGCATCAACGTGTGTGGTTTGGTGGAGACATGTAGGCTTAGGCTGCTCTTTATCGTGTATTCACCTGGGCTGGTCGGGGGCGATCCTTTACTAACCCCCTGGATAGGTATCAGGACAAGCCTGCACCCCATGTTCTGGAACACAGGAATATGCTTTCTACTTTGAGTGGCGTCATAAGCAATCAAACAGGTTACTTTGTAAAGATATCAGCCACACAACAAGGGCATTGTTTTAGCTGAATGGCTTGACCCTTGGATTTGCAATGTGAGCAGTAAAGCTCAAGCACTGTAAAAGCCGGAGCCTCCCTATGTAAATATACTGTAAAAGAAAATCCCAAAAATATTGATGATATTTACATCAAAGTGATCTTTTTCTTTCAGTTCCTTGAATACAGTAACTGATTTCCCATGGCCTCAGAAATACGTTTTTTTTTTAATTGGGGTAGTGTCAGTAGTGGACACCTAGGGCATGTGTCAGCATAAGCTTTGCCAGTGTCCAATCACTTGACGGTACCAGCCTATAATCCAGGGTCTATGACTATCCAGCCTGTGTCCTGTACGATTTAAGATACATCTTTACAGATAGCAAGATTGTATTAGCCTGATGATCTACAGGCATTCTTTAATAAATACAGAAGCCCTGGAAAACCAATGTGTTTGGTGGGGGGCAGATCAAACATCTGACAGCATAAGCAGTCAGCACATATGATGTGCCTTCACTGAAGCACCATCCAGAGACCACCCATAATGCATATACAGATTGAGTCTTAATGCTGCATTTGACAAAAAACATTAACCCCCCCCCCCCCCTTCTCCCAAGCAACAATGCCGAAGCCTGCTAACAGGTCACCTAATTCCTAGGCATTGTTCTATGAAATGAGGGCATGAAACATCAATGATCTCCATAACCAAGAAGTGTAGAAACAGGGTGTTCCAGGTGGCACTGGGTGGATGAATGAAGGAAATGTTATGTGTTGACAACTTATCCTTCTGTTATTCTTTTACTACAGGTTTGCTTTCATTCTAAAAAAAAAAAAAAGTCTTATTGTCACCTTGTGTAGCTCAAGCCTAATCTGTGATAGGAAATTGCATTGTACAAAGGAAGACTTGCGTTTTCTTCCTATGTGTAACTGGAGCCCACAGCCACTAAGCAGCGCTCAACTGGCTGTTCACTCGGCATTCCACATAAATTGACTACATGGATGGCTAAATTCTGCCTGAAATGATAATAAAATATTGCATTAATATGGAAATCATCCTGCTGTTACCATACACTGATTAGTATATAAATTACACCTCATTACATATTACAGCTGAATAAACACACTATGAGCGTATATGAATTATTTTGTCTGCAATGGAAAGCATTCGGCAGTAGTCTATTCCAATATATCTTGAGCTATCCACCTGTGTCATGTAACCTGCAACTGCTGTGTGTCCTGCATGTATACAGAATGACTTCCACCAAGAAAAAGAAGCTTGGATTACCATGGTAATTCGGTCTTGTGCCATTTTTCAAGGGATCTATCTGTACTGACACACACATAAAAGAACATATGTAAAACATTTTTTTGGAAATAGAGTTTAGAAAAAATTGGCAATCTAGCATTTACCTACAATGCTTCGCTTGAAGATTTATAGAAAGGTCATCACCTCCTAAAGCTTCTCTAACTAAAAATAATTGGAAAATAATTCTGCAGTTTAAAGCCTGACCATACTAAAGGTCTTCATGGGTCTTGGCAAGCACCCATATACCTGGAACTGGGCAGCATTGTCAGGGGCAGCATGAGGAGGAAGCTCAGAGATGGAAGATTATAGAAATCAACAGCAAGAACATCTAAGTGCTGCTGTTAGCAGCCCATTTAGGCAAAAAAAATATTAATTTTAATATCACTAAGTAGAACCAGAGGCAAAAGCATGAGATCTAGGGAAAGTGGGCGGTAATTGACATCACCTGCCCTAGGCTCTTACAGCAGGAATATGACATGGCAGTGCCTACTACAATGTAAGGGCCATCTGGGAAGACCCAAGAGGAAACTTTTTGAGCAGTACACCTTCAAAGTACAATTAATATATTCTATAATTACCAATGGGGAAAATACTAGTGTTTCCATGGTCTGAGCAAAAGTCTATTTAGGCAAAAATGTATTTAGCAAGCAGATCAATGACAATGTCTCCACGATTAAGCTCTCGAGGTGTGGTCAGAGGTGGAAGACTTTGCAGTGTGGTCCGCTTGATCTACTTCCTAATAAATTACTTGGATGTTTGAAACATCACTGGTGTGTGGCCTGGTTCCTACAGTTTGAATGCCAAGTGGAGGGGGATTGGATCCTTGGGTTTTGGCACCCAGCTTGTCCGTTAGACTGAGGGGGATGGAGGTGACTTTGTAGCAGTGGGCTTTCGGAAGCTTGGCTTCAGTTGCATTCCGCTTGCATCTGAGATCAGTTTGAGATGCTTTTCAGTTGTAGTTGACTTCTTTCTAACGAGATGCATTCATCTGTTTCTTTTATAGTTCAGTTTAAAGTGGTTCTAAAGGCTAGACATTTTTTTACCTTAATACATTCCCTGCATTAGGGCAAAAATGTCCCAATAGTTGTATCGCTACCCCACTTATACTTGCCTGAGTCCTATCTCAATCCAGCATTGTGCCTGTCTGCAGTGGCACTGTTCTCCCTCTCTCTCCTCAAAGGCTCAGAGACAACAATGGGAGCTCCCGCTGCTGTGTGAGCCAGTGAGGAGAGAGAGAGAGAGAGAGAGAGAGAGAGAGAGAGAGAGAGAGAGAGAGACCCAGAAGAGCAGCTGCTCTCATGCACATCGCTGGATCGAGATGGGGCTAAGATAAATATAAGATGTGTCTGGAAGGGGGGAGCTGCACCTAGAAGTTTTTTTTTACCTTAATGGATAGAATGCATTAAGGTAAAAAAACCTGTCTTTAGAACCAGTATAACACTATTAAAAAAAAACTACTGCTTACATTGTTGATCCCTCCACAATGTCTGTCTCTGCACATCTCCGTGTAGGATCTAAGGTCTATGATGAGCCGTACACCATTATCAAGCTCCATGTTTTTAACCACCTCACCCCTTTAAACAAACTCAACACCAGAATGTTTCTTCATTTCCAAAAAAAATTGTGGCAAAAAATTTGATCACCTGGGGTTGTCAATTTTCCAAAAATCTGTCATTTGGGTTTTTTTTGTAATGTCCTAGCATTTTTATTCAATATGTGTTTTACTGGAAAGTAAGGTTTTTAAATGTTTGGTCATTTTTACTTTTTAGCGTAAACAATACAAGAAAAACAATGGGTTATTAGGTACCACCAAAAGAAAGCTCTATCTCCAAAAAATTATATAAAATTAATTTGGCTACAGTGTAGAATGAGGGAACAATTGTCAAACTTTTGCACTGAAAAATAGCCTGGTAATGGAGTATTACTGGCTGATACTTAATTAGTAGAATATCTATACCATTGGAAATCTTCTTTTCTAATATATTATTATTGGAATGTTGGTACCTTTTATTATTTTTCTATAGACCTGAGCACTCATTAACATCTGTACCATTGGTACAAGTTGTCTTTTAAGGCATGCCCCTACCCTCTGCATGTATCCACCTAGAGAAATACTTTAATTCTTAATCCAGAGATCTTCACTGTGTGGTCCTGCTTGAAACCACATAGCCCTGCATCTGAAAACATTTCTGTTTTGTCTCTTTAGACCAGCATATGTGCTCCAGGGTCCCATTCATTATGAAAAACTGTACTTATAGTGGCTTCCAGAGGTTCTGCAAACTAGCCTCATATGAATAAACTTGGCTGTGGAAGAGGACCTTGCAGGGTCACTTTCTTTAGCAAGGCAGTTCAGTTTTCAGCAGCACTGCAGAGTTTGTAGAATTGAGGACACAGATAAGTATTTCTGCAGATAGTTTGTACTCAGGAGGTGGGGTGGGAGAATGCCTTAAAAGACAACCTGTACCAAAGGTCAGTTAGCCTTTAAATTTTAACTGAGGTCAGGCTATGGATATTCGAATAGTTACAAGTTCTTAAAAAGCAGTAAGGGAATGAGGTTTAAAACAGGCTTTCACTGACACCTGTTGCTTTAAGCACTGTGAGCAGCTAATCCTTAAAGTTCACTGCAGAAGTACTGAAGTCATTGTTTAAGATAGCTCAGCTTACTCTATTTTCCAGACTCAGCAGGTTTCCAGTATTCAAATCTCTAATGTAAAAGCAAAGTAGGCACTCTAGAACAGCGTGGCGGCGGGAACCGAGTAGCCAAATCGAACTTCAGTGCTTCTGCTGCAAACTTTGAGCATGAATTGCCCCACAGTGCTTGCAGTCACAGAGTTCAGTGGTGGCTTGCTTTTAAAGCTTATTTTACTGTTTATTATGAATAATGAGACTATGGGTTTACTTTAAGGGTGGCATTAAGAATTAACTCTGCTTAAACAACCTTAGTATGGCATAGTTTACCAGGATGCTACAAAGAGTTTACCTGGGGCAAGTGTTGCTGTGCCAGGATTCAATGTATTCTAACCACTTCCCATCCAGGCCAATTCTGACATTTCTCTCCTACATGTAAAATTCATAATTTTTTGCTAGAAAATTACATAGAACCCACAAACATTATATATGTTTTTTTTAGCAAAGACTCTAGAGAATACAATGGCGGTCGTTGCAACTTTTTATCTCACACTGTATTTGCGCAGCAATTTTTCGAACACTTTTTTTTGGAAAAAAAGAGTTTCATGCTTTAAAAAAAACAAAAAAACATTAAAGTTAGCCCAATTTTTTTGCATAATGTGAAAGATGAAGTTACGCCGAGTAAAAAGATAACTAACATGTCACCCTTTAAAATTGCACACGCTCGTGGAATGGCGCCAAACTTCGGTACGTAAAAATCCCCATAGGCGACGCTTTAAATTTTTTTACTGGTTACATGTTTTGAGTTAGAGGAGGTCTAGGTTTAGAATTATTGCTCTCGCTCTAATGTTCGTGGCGATACCTTACATGTGTGGTTGGAAAACCGGTTTCATATGTGGGTGGGACTTAGGTATGCGTTCGCTTCTGCGTACGAGAACACGGGGACAGGGGCCCCATCAGGTCTGCCGGAAATCTCTATGATCACCATCCGGGGCCGGCGGATCCTGTCTCCGACTCACAGATGGAAGCGGTGAGTCGTTAGAAGCACCGAAGGGCGGCGGGGGGGGCATCCCTTCTCGCCGCCTCTAAGAATGATCAAGCGGTGGAACAGCCGCTATGATCATTCTTATGGTGTAGGGAATCAACAGCACTAAAAGATGATATCTGAATGATGTCTGTAGCTGCAGGCATCATTCAGATATACCCCCGCAAATTGAAGGACGTGCCTGGACGTACCTTGGGCGGGAAGTGGATAGAGGTGATGTGCAGTCTCTGCTCTGATGGGGACCCTGATGTAAGAGGGCAATCTGATGGAGACCCCAATGAGAAAAGGGGAGACTGAATTCAATTTTATTTGACCCCAAATGGCTCAAGTTTATTTGGAATTTCTTTGATTTGTTTTACTAAAGTTATTTCTCTGCTGTTCTGAATCACATCATGTTGATTATGTAAATGCTCCAAGTAAAACAATAATTTTATTTTTTTATCTATAAAACTGATTTTAAATATTAAAGTTATATATGATGCCGCCCACTTTGGAGTACCCAGTTCTGGAGCTAAAAGAGTGTGGGTGGTCTCAGTAAGATTGTATTTGCCACACAGAAGGTCCCAAATTAAGAGCAGGTTACTAAAATAAAGCTAGAGCAATTCTCTTACTTCTCCCTTATAGATACCGTAAGTGAATTTGGAAATAATGTGTTACACATCAGGAGTTAAGGCCAGCAATTAAGAGCCCCAAAATCTAATTTGGTTGCCAACGACTGCATGGACAGATATAAATTACTAACTTAGAATATACGGTAAGAGAAGCATCAGTCACACTTGAGTTGAGTCAGTTATATTCCCGGCTGTCATTCATTGTCTGTGTCACTGAGCTCTGTGTCTCTATGTGTGAAATGATGTCATGTGAGAAAATAAGCAAGCTACTTTTTAATTAACTATGCCTAATATCCCTGCAAATATTTCGATGCACTTTTAAATGATCTGTGTAACTGAGCCCAGACTGCCCTGCGAAACTAACAATCTAAAGTCGATGTTTAATGAGTAAACAAAATGCCCATAATTTATCCTGCTAATTAATGAATTCTGTTAACACTGGCCCTGATAAAAATAACAGCTCAACATGCCCAAATGTTCAATTGTCTGGCATTGCAGCTATTAGGATAATTGAGCCTTGTAATTAAGATAATACTCAGTCCCTGAAGCCAATTAACAAGACAACAATTAGTCCCATTCGTTAATGCAAATCAAAGATTTTTCTCTTTATTAGCAGAGCAGTTTCAGAGCCCTGGAGGAAAATCCAAAGTGTTTGCACCAGTCTGCGGTAAGGTTGCAATATTCTGCTATCAAAATCCAGACCTTGTTCCACCTTAATTAGTAATGATTAATCAATAGCAGAGTGAACCCATCTGTCTTATTTCACAGGGTCTGACCTCTCAAATTGACTGCATGTATATCACAAGAAAATAAAAACAAAAACAAGATTTCATCTAACACTATAAAACAAAAAGAATGAGGTAATATCAGCTGCTCTGCAAAAGATCATCTAGGTTTCTGCCCTCGATGTTCAAGAAATGCATAGGTATCCAAAGACCAAACGAGGTCTTTAAGTACTTATACATGGCCATGGCATAAGCATGCTCACTCGTATCCGCTTGTTGTGTAGCATCTTTATGTGTAAAACATAACTTCCTAGAGCTCCTCTTATTTTGGGTAAATAGTAGTATTTAGGTCATGAAAATTCAGCCTAGATATTTGAGTTGTGGTCCATGATCAGTTGGCCATGTTGTCTACAGATATCATGGAGTGTGCATCCATCCATATCAATCGACAAATACTTGTACCTTTATGGGCTTGACTAGTAACCAATGTCATCCCTATATTGAAAGGTTTTCCTGTGCCTAATTTGTTGATATTCTGCCACTTTATGGGAGGGAACATCTCAAATGTATGTTATTGGAAACTGATCAGTCATGATGGAAAATAAAGTACACCAGAGGGAACCTTGACTGAGGAAACCATAACCTTCAAAATGCGATTACAGTAGGAATTCTGTGCCATTCACTTTTGTCTAGGACCATGTTTTCATCAGTTTTACAATGTTGTGTGGCGCTAAAGCATCCCCTACATCAGTGGGGTGCAAGCCATCAATGGGTTGCTCATCCTGTTCCTAGACTGAGCCCCTGATGACAGAAACTAGAAACAGGGGTGGGAAGGATATACTTCTGAAGAACTATTTGAGGAAGGCTAGAGGAAAGACAGTTGTCGAAGAACGTTGACATTCCTAATCTGGATTCATAACAAAAAAAAAATGGGCTTTTGTTTTTACATGTGGAAAGCACGAAAATGTCTGTACATCACACAAACTGTACTTAACCTGTAAATTTGCCATGCATTGTATAGCCAAATCTTGTACAGGACACGCCGTTCCTTCTTATCATAGACCTTACTTAAGACAAAGAAAACACAAACCTGTGGAAAATCAACAGGGGTTATTATATTTAATGTTTAATATTATTTGGCAGCATGGTGGCTAATTGGTTAACATTCTTGCTTTGCTAAACTGGACTGGTCCTCATCTTGATTTTCACTAACCTGCATGAAGTATGTTGGGTTGATTTATTAAACACAGACAGGCTGTTCACTAAGCAAGCAAATTTTAACTTTGCAAGGTAATTTTTTCTTGCAAAGAAAAAAAAAAGTTTTGCTAGTACATGATTGGATTATGGGAGTTAGCAGAGCTTCACCACATTCACTAAGCTAAGGGAAGATTCCGCTGCAAACGTAACAGCCTATTTGCTTTTAGTAAATCAACCCGTGTATGTTCTCGGTGTTGGCATCTTCACAGTAAGAGCTGTAAAAACATGGAGGGATATACAATGTAGTACTGACATATAATCACACACATAGGTTGGACTTGATGGACTTGTGTCTTTTTTCAATCTCACCTACAATGCAACTATATATAACTATGGAAGAGTCTCCCTCAAGAACTAGTTCTGGCTCAGTGAACTGTATTAAAAAAGAGCTGGATGCATTCCTAATTATATGAAATATAACTGGATATTAACATGTATTGGGTAATAACACCAAAGATTGTTGATCCATGCTATTACCTCCTGGGAGATCAGAAGGGAACATATTTTTTTCCCCGCTGCAGCAAATTGCACCATGCTTTATAGGTTTGTTTTGCCTTCCTCTGGATCAGATGTGGGTATGGGATTCTGCATATGGGGGTTTTCTATTTTTTTTTTTTTTTAACTGTTGGTTGAACTAGATGGACTTCTGTCTTTTTTCAACCTAATTATGTAACTATGTGTCTGCGTGGCTTGTCCTGACACAAACCAAAAAACAGCTGTGTAGGCATGGGTAAGGTTGTTGCCTCATAGTAGTACAAACTTAGAATTAAGTCAGTCAGAAGGCATCCATTATCAGAGCTCTGTATGTATTTTTCTGGCCGTAATTCAGAAAAATGACCCAAGTTTCAAGAGTCACACTTTTTAGACAGAGCCTCAGCTAAGCAAGCAATATGGTACGTATATGTGTTCAATGTTGTTGCAAATTAATATAGTTTCGGCATGAGGCCATACTAGCTCTTAATTCATTACTCCTATTTAGTATGGCTTCAGCATGCTGTCATATTGGCTCTGGAGTCCTCAGGACACTTGGGGATAGGAAATCATGCATTCTCTCAGGAAGCAACCCATTATGATAATAGTCTCTGAATGCCAATTCCTTGCTTTACTGCTTCCTTGGTATAGCCTCAACACTATCCCTCTGTCTCTCTACTGAATTCCCCCGATGTTCCATATACAGCTGCTCCTGTTCAACCAGCAGCAGAAGTAAAAGATGCACATCATTGAGTAACAATAAATAGCTTACTAAAACAAGTTTTTCCCCCTTCTGAAGTAAATATGACTTAACAAGCATGGTGTGGAGCAAACATACAAAAACTTCAATCATAGTAGCCATCAAGGCACTTAGTCTGCCTCTTTGGTTAGGAGTTTTGTATTCGCTAACCTCTGTCAAATATATTCTTGGGGGAAATACGTCTGACGTTACTGCATTCCTTCAGGTTAGGGAATAAAGTCCCACAAAGCAGGCCCAAACTGAATTCTCTCTTCCCAGATAAAGAAAACTTGTGTCGATTAAAGCAGAATTACACTGCATCTGAGCACCACAAACCAAAAACAATGTTTAAATTGTAATATTCAAGGAAAACGCACCCATCCATCCATGCCTCCATGCTTTATTTACAGAGAAATTTCTTTGGAAAACACTCCCAGCATTTCTAGCTGTGATCATCTTGAGTAAGGGCAGATGATTCATGTAGCATTTACTTCCAGGAATCCATCTGTCCTTAGATCGGGCATGCAGGCAGGAGGGTGTCCTTAGGTGAAAAAACCCTCTCCTCCCCTTCTGAGATGTGAGAAATCATTTGCTTCGGCCTGGAAACCAGGAAGTAACCGTAAAAACACAAAAGTTTAAGGGCGTGGTCTCGTTGTGCAGCAGTAAGGACTTGTCTCTCTCGGGCTCCGGCGCTGACACCAGCTTTAACTAACTTTTTCAGCAACTCAATATCGCTGTCACCCCGCAAATCATGCGTAAAAGGACAAGCAAGTCACTACCCAAAAAAGGCACCTCTTCGGGCTACATAAAACGATTCCTGGCCGCAGAACTGGAGGACCTGCTGAATATGGATGGACTAGGCCGCTCTCCACGTGGCCCGAACCCAGACACCATTCCCCAGCCTCATCAGCTGGCTCGGAGGGTGAGGGCAGCATGTCCAGGCACTCAGAGGTAGCAGCACTGGTTGGCGATCTGCCCACTAAAATCAGAGCTAGCGTCCATGTTCCTGGGTCTGGAACGATCCATTAAGAAGGAGCTCTCTGCAGTGCGCTCAGATCTGTCACAAGTATTGGAGCGTGTGGAGGAGACAGAGCAGCGCCTGGATCGCCACGCAGCCGCCATTAGAAGTCTACAGACTACCACTCGCAGCCTCACTATTGCACACAGGATGGCCCTCTACAAAATTGAGGACCAGGAAAACCGCAACAGGCGGAACAACATACGGATTAGAGGCCTACCTGAAGCAACCGGCGACGATGACCTTCTCCCATCCATCCGAGGTATCTTTAACGGCCTACTAGGCCACGCGGCTGATCATCCCCTGAAAAAAAGAAAGGGTGCACAGGGCCTTGCGTCCCCGCAACCTATCTTTGGACACCCCACGAGATATCATCTGTCGGGTCCACTACTACGAGGAGAAGGAGCTCATAATGCGGAAGGCCAGAGAAGCTGCCTCCCTGGACTTCGATGGTGCAACCCACTCCTTCTTTCCAGGTCTAGCCAGGGAAACGCTGGAAGGTCGCAGGGCCCTGCAACCCGTTGAAAGAGAAGCTACAAGCGGCCTCCAACTACCGTTGGGGCTTCCCAGCAGCTCTTATTGCAAACAGAGATGGTAAAACAGCGATACTCCGCTTCCCGGAAGATCTAGAAAAGTTTTGCATGGACATCAACATTTCTCCACCGGAGCTCCCCGGGTGACAGGACGCCATCCCTCCCCTTCCTAACCGCTCTGAACTGCGGTGGCAGAAGGTAGACCATAAACATTGTTCTACCACCCCTAGTGCCTCTGTCCCCAACTGGGGTGAATCCCAGGCCTGAGATCCAGCGTGCCCTAAGTTTGGATCCCCATGTTATCCTCTGACCGCAAGTATATGACTGTCCATTGGGTACTGTTAACCCCTTCTTCATTACAGTTTGGTTTACATATTTTACTCTGACTGATTGCGGTGACACTAATACTT
Organism: Lithobates septentrionalis; assembly: GCA_037952835.1. Lineage (NCBI taxonomy): Eukaryota > Metazoa > Chordata > Amphibia > Anura > Ranidae > Lithobates > Lithobates septentrionalis. The sequence goes on along the minus strand of JBBDGP010000702.1, from coordinate 101,498 downwards.
GCTAAATGGCAGATAGCTCTGCCCTAAGTTTACAGATTAAAGTTATATTTTACACTCAGAATAACTAATTTTGGTTGACGTGGTGCCAGCGACGGAGCATCGAGACAGCGCTCACACCAGTTTGGGTGCCCGCTGTCTGATGCCTGGGGCTATTCATCCCCCCCCTCTCCTATGGGGCGCCGTGGGGCTTCATGCCCTCATGTTCCTGCTCCCAGCGAGGCGGGGTGCATGTGGGTGTTGGGTCCTCTGTGTGCCCCATACCTGCACAGCAGAATTATGCGTGCACATACTAACCATCTCCTAAGGTGGTTTCTGGTTTTACTGCCACGCAATGGTAATTTGTTCTTTTTTCCACTCTTTATTCACTCCTTTCTGCCCTTCTCCTCCTCCCATCCCTCTCCCTCTCTAGTTTTTTGCCTCTGGTTCAATTCCCTCTGAGATTCGTGGATACGAGTTCTCCCTGTCTGTTTCCATGGCCACGGTGAACTTAATATCTTTCAACATGCGGGTAAGAGGCATAATCTATACAGAGAGCTGGATCGTCTGCGGGGAGACATAGTTTTCCTACAGGAGACCCACCTCTCACACACTACTTCGGTTAAACTTTTCTCCTAACATTACCCTACATGGTACTATAGCTTATCTGATGTTCATAAAGCAAAAGGTGTGGCCATTGGGTTCCGCGGGGCACCTCATTCACGTTGGAATCCATGGTAAGTGATCCACTGGGTCGTTTTTTGTTCCTAAAAGGCAGCCTGGGTAGTAAGCCGTGCACTCTTGCGACCCTGTATGCCCCCAACAGTGATCAAGCGAGCTTTGTAGCGGCCACCCTTAAAAAGTTGAGTGGCTTCACCCGCGGTTGCGTTATCCTAGCTGGGGACTTCAATACTCTGCTAGAACCTCTCCTAGACACATCACAGAGGAGTTCCTGTATCTCACATAAACTTTTGGCGTTCATACGCAGACGGTTACATGAAGCTCAACTGATGGCCGTGTGGAGGATTATGCATCCCCGGGCGTGGGACTACACCTATTATTCCCATTTACATCATACCTATTCTAGAATTGATTATTTTCTCATAGACCAACACCACCTCTCTCTCCCCATAGACTCAGGCATTGAGACCTCTACCATATCTGACCATGCCCTGATTACGTTTAAATTAAAAATCCCATCCCTACCCCATAGGACAACAAAATGGAAACTCAATGATCACCTGATACTAGAGGAAATTGATAAAAAAGCGATCAGCGATGATCTGAACCATTATTTTAAGGAAAACATGCACCCGGATATATCACCGGGTACACTCTGGCAGGCCCATAAGGCCTTTATTCACAGGAAACTCATAGAATTAGGCTCCAGGAAAAAGAGGGAATGGACACACCAACAATCAGAATTAATCCGTGACATCGGTGCTCTTGAGCAGCGACACAAAGCTGGATTATCTCAGGCAATACTCCACACTCTGACCCAGAAGAGATTGCATAATGCAGTTCCGCATAATGACCCAACGTTTGCACAAATGGGGCAATAAGCCTGGCCAACTTTTGGCTTGCTCATTGCAACAGAAAAAATCTGCAACCTTTATAGCTAAAATGAAGTCCCTAGCCGATACCTTAGTACATGAAACTTCTGCAATAGCCAAAGAATTTAGATAGTTTTATCAACAATTATACCATGTTCACCAAAATGCATCGGACCAGAACTAAGCTTATTCAAGATTACCTGGCACAGGCTAATTTACCCAAACTCCCCTCTGAAATTTTAGCCACCCTGAAAGGAGAATTCACCACCTCGGAAATGCATGTCACATTGAAGGCCATAGCCAATGGCAAGGCGCCTGGCCCAGATGGCTTTAAGGTAGCATATTACCACTCCTTTGCCTTGCTGTCTTGCTCCCTCGGTTGACCCGCTATGCCAACATGATCTCGGCAGGTGTTGCTCTCCGACCTGAAACTCTCCATGCACTCATCACTGTCATCCCCAAATCTGGCAAAGACCCTAGCAACTGTGGAAGCTATCGGCCCATTTCCCTACTGAATCTTGATGCCAAACCGTATGCCAAGGTCATAGCAAATAGGCTCCTCCCATTGATCCCACAAATTGGTTTCACCCCAGGCAGAGAGGGCGCATGACAACTCCCTCTGTACCCTGTCTTTGATGGCTCATGTGCGAGGATCTTCCCAGCCCACCCTCTTATTATCGACTGATGTGGAAAAAGCGTTTGATAGGGTGGACTGGAAATATCTGATGGCAACGTTATCTCACCTGGGTATTGGCCCCTCCCTTCTAGCCCAAAAATCCTCTGTTTACAACTTCCCCACTGCTCAACTGAGAATAAATGGCACGATAAGTGACCCCTTCACACTATATAATGGCACCCGTCAGGGCTGCCCCCTCTCACCCATTTTATTTGCCTTATCACTAGAACCATTTTTATCGACGGTTAGACACAATCCCAGCATTCATGGGATTATCATAGGGAACTCGGAACATAAATATGCTGCCTATGCAGATGACATTTTGTTCTATATACAACAACCCATGATCTCCCTTCCCAACCTGATGTGAGCCTTTTCAGCATTTAGTGCCATTTCCAACTTTAAAATTAATATGACAAAATCTGAAATTTTAAATCTTTTGATTCCAAATGCGACCATGGCTCAACTGAAAAGATCCTTCCCCTTTAGTTGGCAGGCTCGTTGTATGAAATATCTGTGAATATTTCTCACCCCTAATACTGCATCCTTGTTCCGTGCTAATTTCATGCTCCTGTTAAACGCGATCAGGTCTGACCTGCAGAAATGGTCCCAACTCGCACACTCATGGTTGGGGAGGATCAGTGTAGTGAAGATGAACATATTGCCCAGGCTGCTGTTCCTGTTTCAGATGGTTCCATATAGAATCCCCACAGGCTTCTTTACATTGTTAAAAACTATGATTTGCAAATATGTTTGGAACAGAAGACGACCCAGACTTGCTAGGACCCTCCTTACTAGACCCAAAAGGGAAGGAGGCCTAGCCCTACCAGACATTAAACAATATTTTTTAGCAGTAGTATTGAACAGAATTTCGGATTGGAAATATCATGGAGACTCTAAGCTTTGGGTAACCTTAGAAATAGATCCATGTGGCGCAGACCTTTTCCCACAAATGTGAATCCCAAGGAAATATAGGACTTTGTCCACAACCACCTCACCGCTCACACATTCCACCTTAATGACCTGGGACTCGCTGTGTAAGTTACACAAATGGACACAACTCTCCTCTGATGCCTCTGACCGGTCACAACTACTTTCCCCCTGGGAACATAGACCCCAAAATCCATGTCTGGAACCTTGGGGCTACGGCCCTGCTACACCAAGTTACTACCACATCTGGCATCATGACCCTCTCAACGCTCATTCCTACTCCAACAGCGACAATCATGGATCAATAGCGATACTGTTAACTATAAGCCTTTGTTCATTCTCTTCCAAAACCTACACGTACCATCTCGGATTTGACACCGATAGAATCTGCCTTTTCGGAAGAACAACCAGTTGAGAAACCCCTCTTACTTTTACCAAGCCTTACAAATGCTAGCTTCCACAGGACATCCTACTTTTATCAGCAACTGGGAGAAAGACCTCCATAAAGACCTCTCAAAGACTCAGAGATACACAATCCTTCATTTGTCTCACACGTCCTCGATGTCTTCCAAAACGGCAGAGGTCAACTACAAACTATAGACAAGGTGGCACTATACCCCAGTGGTGCTCCACAAGGCCTTTCCACAAACACTGCCATTCTGCTGGCGCAGATGCGGAAAACGAGCGACACATGCCCATGTTTGGTGGTATTGCCCCCTTATCCGTCCTTATTGGCTGACTATCCTACACTGAATCAAAGAGATCCAAGGTTTTGAGATTCCTAACGATCCATGGGTCATACTACTGCACTGTACAAGCAAACCAGCAGGATCATATAAGAAATCTGTAACACCACACCTGCTCAATGCAGCAAAAGCCCTTATTCCCCGTTACTGGAAACAATCGACCATACCTACATTGCTCCCAATGGCTACTGGAAGTAGACCACATAAACTATATGGAGGACCTCACACACTCCCTTAGAAATAAAGCAAATTTGTCAAAGAAAATATGGTCCTGCTGGTTTGCCTTCAAATACACATCCGCCTACGCGGAAATCATGTCTCAATCTAAGTAAAGTGTCCTTCGTTAGACTACTCTGTATGGGGGACTTGACTGAGGCAGATAACCCCCCCCCCCCCTCCATCCCTTTCCCCTATACCCTCTCCTTTCTTTTTCCCGATTCCTCACTTCTTTTCTCTCTAGTTTCATTTTCTTTTATTTATTTTGTGTGTTAATCAGGGCTATTTCTAGAGAGGCTACGGTAGCCTCTGGCCTGTGCTACTTACTTGAAAATGTTATTATATATGACAAGATGGCGTAATCATGCGACTCTGGGCCATAATTAAGTTGCAGAAAGGTCTAAGACAGGGCAATCTACAGTGCATATCTATAACCTACAGGCCACTGAATGTCATACTGTTACAAGGCCTACTTACTGTGATGTTTACACTTGTTTGTATTGTGCATCTTGTTCTCTAATAAAAACGTATTAAACAAAAAAAACAAAAAAGTTTAAAACACGTAAACATGATATCCTTTCCTATCTATTTAGAAATGCTAGCAGCATAAGGATTAAAAATAGTCTGTTGATTGAGAGAGTGAAGTTCCACTTTATCTCTACCATAGCACCCAAATATCCCTGATTTCGAGGGACTGTCCCTGATTTGGTCCCCAGTTTTGGAAAGTCCCTTTTTTCCTTCTCATTTGTCCCTCATTTTAGTCTGATCATGAAGTTGTATATAAAATGCACTTTTTTCTTTCAAAAAGTATTTCCCAGTGCTAAACCTTTCATCCAATTTATTAATGACTGCATTTGTAAATTTCAAAAGCCAAAATAAAAGGAATAATAGTGGTAAAAAAGAGCACTTGTGGGTTTAACTAATCATGTTTTTGTATAATGTGTCCCCTGATGATAATCCATCGTAAATGACGCTGCACCCGAAAAATTATGAAAACGCTCCCACCAACATGAAGGCTAGCTGCCTACTGCAGGTTCTGCTGTTTGATATCTCTTATATAGGTAAGGGGCGGGGACACCTGGACATGTCTCCTGGTGGCACTGCCCCCTTCTGATGTCAGACAGGTGAATGCTGCCCCTTATTTACTTAAGAACTGTCAAACGGCTTAGCCTGCAGTAGGCAGCCAGCTTTCATGCCAGCGGCAGCATTTTCATTTCTTTTATTTTTCAGGTGTGGCTTGATTTACGATGGATTTACATCGGAGGGCACTTTTTTATTATTTAATAAAGGAATTTTTGACACACTTTTGGTGAATAGGTAGGGGTATGTACCGATACTCATTCACATGGGGGGGGCAGGGATCTGGGAGCCCACTGCCCGCAGACCCCTACAACCCCTGAGCCCCCCTGCCCCAAAACACCCAACCCCCCATGTTGAGGGCATGTGGTCTGGTTCAGGAGGATCACCCCCCCCTCTCTTTCCTGACCTGCCAGGCTGCATGCCCGGATAAGGGTCTGGTGTGGATTTTAAGAGCACCATTTTTCTGTTTTTTTTTTTTTAATTTTCTTTTGGCGTGGGGTTCCCCTGAAGGGCCTGGTATGAATTGGGGGGGGGGGGGGCATGTCATTTATTTTTGTTTTCTTTTTAATAGCTGCTGGCTGGCAATTGCAATCATGAGTCATTTTAAATGTGATTGTACTTTTTTGTTTTTTTTCTTTAGAAATGTCATATTTGCTACAGCCTGTTCTATATATACTACTACAGATACGCCACTTTACAGGGAGACTAAGGGGACCCCCCCCCCCAAGCACTATATTTAAAGGAATTTCAGTTTTATTGGACTTTAAGCATCAATAAAAATCACTGCTCCTGAAAAAATGATTGTTTTTTTAAAAAAATTCTGCATTGATATATGTCCCCAGGGCAGTACCCGGACCCCCATACCCCTTTTATGGCCAATTACTTGCATATAAACCTTCAAAATGGGCACGTTTGATTTTCTCCTGCCCTACAGACTTCAATGGGGTTCACTATTTGGGTTAGAACTTTTCGCCTGTTTAGGAGTTCTGCTGCGCACGAAACAGGGGGGGTGTTTGGCTTATCTCTATAATGTAACTATATTCACAATTTTAAAAGCAGCATTAACAATGCTAATGCATGTAAAATACAAACTAATTAGATTTATTAAAAAAAACCTAAAAAAACCCCAAAAACTTACCCTTAGCTGTGGGCAAGTTCCACATTAAAATTATGGTAAAATTAAAACATGTACACAATATATAAACAGCTATTTAGCAGTGTCTGATCTTTGGTTATAAAACATTGGAATAGTACAATAGGATTGATTCACTTTGCCACAATGATCTTTATTGGCCATAAAGACTATTCTGGAGTTCTAAAAAGAACAGTCACATGGTTGGAAAGAAAATGACTCTTTAGTCAAATACATGCATTACAGCTTAGTGAATTTAGCTGAGAGTTATAAATAACATGAAGCAAAATTTAAGCCAGTCTCTAAGCTTTAATTCTATGGGTTCCGAAAAAAGTGTAATTTACACACTTAACAGTGTATTTATAAAAAAATAAATACAAAAATTGCATACAAATTTACCCAGTGAAAGTGCATGTGCATTTGTTCTGTATGAATGAGGCACAAACAAATAATTGCCTATTTCCTGTGCTGGTCAAATGTTTTTCATTGATTTAAAATGTAAAATACCACGTTTGGTCACTAGATGGAGGTAAGTAGCAGGGAAATTACTAATATACAAATTGCCATCTAGTGGCCAAGTGTGATATTTTATATTGACCAGCACAGGAAATATTCTAATAACATTTGTTTTTGCCCTACTCGCACAAAATGATATGCATGCACTTTCAATTGGTGGCTTGCTATGCAATTTTTTTAGAAATACACCCCTAAGAATTTTTCTGTCCTAAACTGGAAAATGTACCAGCCAGTATGCATACATGTATTAGCAAATGTACATATCCTAACAATAAACAAAGATTACTAGTGACATTAACTACGGCTTTAATAGTACTTTAAATCTAGCCAACCACAAGAATACTTTACATTTACATAATAAAAACCAACATGCCCTTTTGTGACTATTATAATTGGTCAGAAGAAATCACAGGCTCACTTTGCCTATTCTTCTCAAACATCCATCAGGGAAAAGTTTCTAGGTAAGCACAATGCTGCAAACGTATGAATCTCTGCACTTATTTATAGTGAGCAGGGATGATTGACAGCTGATGCAAATGGCCAAGCAAATTACAGCTTTGTCTAGTGACCCATAATTTACATGGCTGGCTTTTTCAACACATTATTTGTGGTTTTATTGTCAGCATTAACAATAGAAATAGAAAACCAAAATTTGTCATTCTGACAGCTATGCCTCCATGGATTATCAACATCTGGGTACTCTGCAATCAATATATATTTTCCCTACTTCGCTGCCATTGTTCATAAGAAGCTCAACCCTGCTAGTTTCCTGTGGTCTCCAAGGCTCTGTGCTTTCTCAGGATGGCAGCTGCTGCATGCTGCAGAAGTTGTCAAGCATAGCTCTTAACTTTTTCAAATTTAAAAAGTTGGCACACTTGGCGTGCCAAAAGGTAGCATTCATAGTCACTTAACAGAAGCATGTACGGACTGTGCTGTTTCTGTGTGACGTGTTTGTGTGGGCACAGCAGCCCATTCATTTGACTAGACTGCTGTATACCTGCAGGAAATAGAAGAAAAAGCTCCCTGAAAAAAGTGCTGCACTTTTTTCAAATCACAGCTGTAGGGAAATCACATGGTGCTTTTGCACCGTGTAATTTCCCATACCTGAAATTGTACTACATTTTCAGATATATGGGGCGCCAATAAGAATTAATGGTACCCTCTGCGCATCTGTTAAATAGCACAATGCTTTGCTGGTGCAGGAATGCGTGTGATTCACACACATTCCCACACCCACATACAGTTGTGCTCATAAGTTTACATATCCGGGCAAAATTTATGATTTCTTGGCCATTTTTCAGAGAATATGAATGATAACACACAAACTTTTCTTTCACTCATGGTTAGTGTTTGGCTGAAGCCACTTATTATTCAACTGTGTTTACTCTTTTTAAATCATAATGGCAACAGAAACTACCCAAATGACTCTGATCAAAAGTTTACATACCCCAGTTCTTAATACCGTGTATTGCCCCCTTTAACATCAATGACAGCTTGGAATCTTTTGTGGTATTTGTGGATGAGGCTCTTTATCTTCTCAGATGGTAAAGCTGCCCATTCCTCTTGGCAAAAAGCCTCCAGTTCCTGTAAATTCTTGGGCTGTCTTGCATGAACTGGATGTTTGAGATCTCCCCAGAGTGGCTCAATGATATTGAGGTCAGGAGACTGAGGTGGCTACTCCAGAACCTTCACTTTATTCTGCTATAGCCAATTACAGGTCGAATTGGCCTTGTGTTTTGGATCATTGTCATGTTGGAATGTCCAAGTACGTCCCATGCACAGCTTCCTGGCTGACAAATGCAAATGTTCCTCCGGTATTTTTTGATAACATGCTGCATTCATCTTGCCATCAATTTTGACCAAATGTTCTGTGTCTTTGTAGCTCACACATCCCCAAAACATCAGCGATCCACCTCCGTGTTTCACAGTAGGAATGGTGTACCTTTCATCATACGCCTCATTGACTCCTCTCCAAATGTAAAGTTTATGGTTGTGGCCAAAAAGCTCAATTTTGGTCTCATCATTCCAAATGACTGTGTCAGAAGGTTTGAGGCTTGTCTCTGTGCTGTTTGGCGTATTGTAAATGGGATACTTTGCGGCATTTGCAATGTAATGGCTTTCTTCTGGCGACTCGACCATGCAGCCCATCTTTCTTCAAGTGCCTCCTTATTGTGCATCTTGAAACAGCCACACCACATGTTTTCAGAGAGTCCTGTATTTCACCGGAAGTTAGTTGTGGGGGTTTTCTTTGCATCCCAAACAATTTTCCTGGCAGTTGTGGCTGAAATTTTAGTTGGTATACTTGACTGTGGTTTGGTTTCAACAGAACCCCTGATTTTCCACTTCTTGATTAGAGTCTGAACAATGCTGATTGGCATTCAAAATTCCTTTGATATCTTTTTATATCCCTTTCCTTTTTTATACAGTTCAACTACCTTTTACCACAGATCCTTTGACCATTCTTTTGCTTTCCCCATGACTCAGAATCCAGAAACGTCAGTGCAGCACTGGATGAAAGATGCAAGGATCTGTCAGGAGTCCAAAAATTCATTGACCTTTTATACACACACACTAATTACAAACAAACAGATCACAGGTGAGGATGGTTACATTTAATAGCTATTCAAACCTCTTTGTGTCAACTTGTGTGCACGTTATCGGGGGGCCAAAAGCACCAAACTTTTGATCAGGGTCATATGGGTAGTTTCTGTTGCCATTATGATTTAAAAAGAGTAAACACAGTTGATTGATAATAAATGGCTTCAGCCAAACACTAACCATGAGTGAAAAAAAAGTTTGTGTTATCATTCATATTCTCTGAAAAATGGCCAAGAAATCATAAATTCTGCCAGGGTGTGTAAACCTATCAGCACAACTGTATAGGTGAACCTAGCATTAAGGAGCACAGTATAATAAGGGCAGTTTGGCTATAAATTTATGGTCTTTTCCCCAAACTATCCTTTTTCTGTGCTTCTTGCAACTAATGCTGATTCCATTATTCCACTGTGAATGCTACCCTTGGCACGCCCTGCCACCTTTTCCCACCTTTTAGTAGAAAGTTGGGAGCAATGCTTGACCACGTCAACATTCTTCATCAGCTGCTGTCCTGAGAAAGCACAATGAGCTTTGAAGACCACAGGAAATGAGTAGGGTTGAATTTCTCATCAACAATGGTAGGTTGAAGCAGATCTCTGACTATAATGTATGATCTTTTGGAGTTTCCCAGAGACCTGCTTCAACCTATACATCTCAAATCTTAACTAGTTCTGGTCTGGTTCCTGGAGCCCAAAGGCTTTGTATAGCTTTGGGTGGGATAAAAGCTCTATTTCTAGGTACAATTCTTGCCTGTAAGGCCCCTTTCACATGAAGGGTCCGATCAGGTAAGCCTGTCAGTTTTTCAGGTGGACCTAATTGGACCCTTCATTCACCTCTATGGACCAGTGGGTATAAGTGGACTTGTGTCCGTTTACACCCACCTACCTCCAATCCAGTCTGCTTAAAAAAAAAAAAAAACGAAGGGGATTCGTCCTCTTCCATCTAGTCCAGGGGTCTCAAAACTTTCAAAACTAGGGCCAGTTTACTATCCTTTGGACTATATGGGGGCCAGACTGTGGACATTGGGTGTAGAGAATGCCTCATGCTTGGTGGTCAGTGGGAGTAAAAAAAATACATAGCACCCCTGTGGTCAGTAGGTGGAGTAATAGTGTCCCAACATTGGTATTAGCAGGGGGGAATAGTGCACCTTCAATTGATGTCAGTGGGCGGAATAGAGCCCCATCAATGGTGACAGTGGGAGGAATACTGCCCCCATCATTGGTGTCAGAGGAAAAAGTTATGCCCCATCATTGGTTGTCAGAGGAAGGAATTATGCCTCACCAAAGAGCAAAGCGGGCTCTCTCCGTTTCCTCTCTGCATAAACTGAGCAGACATGGACCTGTTATCCACCCTGCTCTGCTCTAATCAGCAGGAGATCAGCGGACAGATCCCCTGCTGATCACAGCGGAGTCTGCCCCCTGTGAGAGGCACTTTAGCTACATCTCAGTAATTAGTCTCAGCTGTGCACAAGCCTTTGTAAATTTGAGCCAACAGATTCTCAGGCCTCTTTCTTTTACTTTCTCCCTGCTGTAGGAGCCTGCTGCTGGGTACAAAGGCTGACTGCTGACAGAACAGTAAAGGTACAAGAGCTGCCTATTTGAGGAACTCATCAGGGGTACCATTTTAAGCAAGATAGGACAGCGGCTGTGGGGGAGAGGAACCCCCGCACGATTTCATGGTGGGGGATATGAAGCGCTTTGCGGGTGAGCAATTGCATCATACATACTAAATACAGGTGTAATGTGTAACATAGTGCAAAAGGTGGAGTTAACCATTAAGGACTGGTTAGCTGCAATATATAAAGTATTTGTTTATGAGTTTAATACTTCATGCATACTGAAAAGCTAGTCTCTGGCTTTAATACTGAGTACAAGTTTCCTTTATTCCCTATTAAACTGCTAAAATCCCCAGTCAGCACTTCTGCAAGTTATTCTCTTGGTTGTATATATCAGTTAAGGCAATGAACAAGCTAGCAGTGACACAGTTAATGACAACTGGAAGGCCCTCCGTGTGAATTTTTATACATTTAGCGGCAGCTCCTCCACTAGACAATTTGTTAGAAAGTATGCTAATTAGCACATCGCCACTTGATCACGTTTCTGCAACAATTATCTTGTGCTAATTATAAAAATGGTTACAGTGTATTGTGTCTCAGCTACAGACAATACGGTTATTACACATGTGCTTGACGGGTTCTCGGTTTCTTTTCCCAATCTGCTCAGAATATTTAATTGTATGGGCAAAACTAAAAAGAACATTATAGCTTAATATATAGACGCAGATTATTAAATTAACCCAGATGCTGCAATCTTACTTTTTTTAATATTTGCAACCGTATGGATTGGTAATCAATAATACATTTATATAAAAGTTTGCATATGTGGAAATATGACAGAGCATTTTTGTGACATCAGTGTCCATTCTTCTTCTTTTTCTTGTGATGGAGGAAAAAAAAAAACAAACTTTAGCTTAACGTACCCACGTTAGGTTTATGGGCAAGTGGATGTAAAAGGATGTACATCCATTTACATTTTTTTTTTTTTACCTCCGAAAAAAAAGGAAGAGGACACAAACTTTTTTTTTTTTCAAGCCTAGATGAACTCTATTCAGTTTTAAGCTAATGCACCCCCGTTTACATCTGCCTGCACACAGACTAACATAGAGCTTCCGTTAAGAGTCGCCTAAAAAACTGACAGGCACATCTGATCGAAACAACTGTTTAAAACGTGCTCAACATAACTACTACTTACTACTTGCCAACATTTCAGTGTAACTGGGAGGGACAGGTGCAATGTCCAGCCCCACTGAGTCGAAACCAGTGGCAGGTTGCGGCTGGATGGGGCTAAATGAAGTACCGAGGTGTACCGGCTTTAAGGGCTTAAAGGTTCAGGGATGAGATTCCAGAACCTCAACCATGACCAGACAGTTCATAGCTGGGGTTCTGAAACCTCACACCTGAATGCACGGGGCCCTACCACTTGGTACAGCGTTCAGCTCCATCCAGCTGCAGCCTGCCATGTGCTTTCATCTCCTCTGCACCAGTCTCCTAAGAGACACAGGTATCTCCGCGGAGCCCACCCATCTCAGTTGATGAGTACTAACAGCCCTAAAGAAGGGGGAGGCATATTCCCCTGAAACGCGTTTGTTGATCTGTATGTGTGTGACTCAATAAATGACTGCTAACTTCCCATTAAGTGTAATATCTCTTTGGACATCTATATGCGCTTTCACAGGCAGCCAGCATTGTGGCTGGATATTACAACTGTCTGGAGGGACGCACTGCAGCTGGAGGGGCTTGTGTACAAGGGACCTTACAAGAGAACTTAAACTATTCCCACATTTATTTAAAAAAAAAAAAAATGTTAAAGGATACATTTTTGAGTATATTATAGTTTAGTGACCTTTTTTGGTTAGGTTTCTACAGGCTGTTGAAATATCGGCAGTGCCCAACAGAATTTGATCTAATATTGAGTGCAAATATTGCATGTGTATTGTGGACCCAATTATCGATACTTGACAACCGAATGTGTACCAAGACACACATTTTCATTGTGCCCATATAGTGGAAGGCTACAGGCATGATCTCAAGATATTCAGATAATAGTTCAGTATTTAGCACCACAAACAGAAAAAAAAACATCACATGGGGTTACTGGGCAATGTTAAGTTGTTTTCTATTGTTTGTATGGGGAAAATTGGGGTGCCATGTTTCCTATCCTAAACGGAAAAACTCCTCTTGACAGATTTTTTTTTAAAAAGAGAGAAATTGAAATATGGCCTGGTTGGGAAAAATTGCAATAGCTGGAGAGTCACATTGGCTGCAGACCAGCCCTTTTGATCCTTTTTTGTTTTACAGATCCTCCTAATTTTACATCACGATAAAACATAAAGGCAGTAAAAATACAGACCACTTCTAATATACTGTATTTATCGGCGTATAACATGCACATTCATTATAAGAGAAGTTTCAGGAAAAAAAAACTTAGGTTTTAAATGAGGAACTTTGAAGCCTAATAAGGGTCAGTGCTCATCTGCAGCCTCACCATTGCCATCAATGCAGCCTGATCAATGCCCATCTGCAGCCTCACAAGTGCCATCAGTGCAGCCTCATCAGTCCACATCAGCCTCATGGAGATTCTCACTGTATGTAATCTGACGGTGCTCATCCCACCCCCCTCCCTGTCCCCTCCAAGGCAGCTAAAACTGAAGTATTGGCATATAACACGCACACGCTATTTGCATCCGATTTTCATGGTGAAAAAGTGAGTGTTATACGCCAATAAATACAGTATATTTTTTTTACGTTACAGGCCATTATAGCTGCCAAAATGTTAAAACCAACATGAGAACCACTGAGATTCTAAGCTGGTCAAACACAACACTGCCTCTGGAGACCAATGGAACGTTATACTGGCAAACATTGCTGGACTAGTTATAGAGACAACACTTTTATTTTTAAAATTTGCTCCTAAGTAGATATTAACTTTTAAATTAAAAAAAAAATTATTAAAAAAAGAATGTAAACCATTAGCCAACCTACAGACAAGGCGGGGCCTTAATGCTAAAGGTATTTCCAGGGATAATACTTAAATTGATCTCTCACTGGTTACCAGGCAAACTCCAGGCAAAAACTAGCTTTCTTCCACCCTTACTCCACCCTTTTTCTAACCCATCCTGCCAAGCTTTTTTTTCCCTTACCTGGTGAAGCCAGCTATACTTGTCTAAGTCCCCATTCCAGGTCCCTTGCCATCACAGATCCTGGGTGTGGTGGACCGTTAATCCAGAGCTGCAATGGTGCCTAAGACCACCAGTCCCCTCAACTCATATCTGCTGACGTCAGTCCTCTTCTGTATACTGGGAGAACCCCAGAGCTGGACAATAGGAAGTATTCACATCACAAAAGCAGTGACATGGACAACCAAAGAAGCATCACGTGACCGCGGCTTAAGGTGGGCAAAAAGGGGCATTAGAGTGTTTGTTTTTTTCTAATATAATAGTCATCCTGAAAAGGGGTTTTATTGCTGTGTAAAGCACTAGAGAATGTGAAATTGGAACTTTGTTCTCACATGCAGCTTCTATGAAATGGGAAAAAAAAAAAAAAAAAAATCTATGAATGGACGATGGGTGGATTATTGAAAGGTCTACCCCCTCAATTCATTGATTGTGTTTAATTTATAGAAGCTATAGTACCGAATGGAGGAAGTGGGCACAGGTCTGTCGGGTGTTTTAACCCCAGCCACACTGAAAGATTTTGGTGGTGGGGCTTGATGGAGGAAGATTTCAGTGAATGCAGGAGCCAACAGCACAAAGGACTCATTGGATTAGTGACTAATGTCCCTTGTGCTAATTTTTTTAAAATTTTGACTAACCACCGTACATATCCCAAATATTCTCCAGTTCTATCTCCATTGATAGTTTATATCGGTGATTCCCAACCAGAGTTCCATGGAACCCTAGGGTTCCTCAAGAGGTTGCTTAAGGGTTCCTTGGGTTGTTTCTGATTGATCTCCCATCTGATGGTGCCTGGATAGTTCCAGGTCCAATGCCACATGGTAGAGCCAGCAGTATGACCGCAATGACTTTTTAGCAGTATAAGGATCAAAAGCATTTTTCCCTGGCCAATAAGGTCAAGGCATTTTTTCCACTGACACACAATGACTCAATTTTAGCAGCGGTCTTCTAAGACCTAATAATTGTTTCAAGGGTTCCTCTGGGGTAAAAAAAAAAAAAGCTTGAGAAAATCTGGTTTATATAAATAAGCTTGATAACTGCAGGAATTAGGTATATACTGTTTTCACTAAATGCTCCTATAGCCAACATTAATATTGAATATCATTAAACCAAATACCCCATTTAAATAGCTGTCACACTTGAGGGGAATCATAAATCTCGCTAAACTCTGTTTAATGAGTGTGACATACACTACTTCTCTACACCAATTAGGCCTTGGACTAATGCACGGTTTAGTTAACCCATTCTTGCCATTACTTAACTGTTGTGTAAATGCCATCTTCTACAAAACTAGGGATACTTAGCACCCCACATATAATGGCGATGCCAGTTTCTGAATAATATTGGCATGGAAACAGCAAGAAGTTAGCAGAAATGTCTGACTTCTCTTTGTAGCCATTTGGGCTGATTTACTAAAGGGGGTTGAGAATTTTCACACAATAAATTGTGTGAATACTTTAGTTATAAAATTATGTGCAGATTAAATAAGTAAATGGGAATTTCACATTATTGGATAAATGAAGTGAAAATTCACACAATTTATTGTGTGAACATTATTAATTTCTTTAATAAATCATCCTCGTTGTACATGGAAATAGCAGGCAATCTGACAGTCTGGCATAGGAGGTGATGTTTCATAGGTAAGATCTTTCCATACGCAAGTCTTTTTTAGGCATCAAGTTAAACCCTGCTGCACAGCCCCAGGTAGGTCCTTTCAGGATGCACTGAGCCAATTAGGAATGGGTTATTTGAACATAGGAAATCCCTGTTTATGTAAACCTTCAGGGCTCATTTAGAACTTTGTTTGCACTGAAGCCAGGGATCTCCGAATGTTTCAGTATGAGGGTCATATTATATAATTTTACAAGTATTTGCAGTCTGAATATTCACTTATAAATGAATAAGACCTCCTTACATCAGGGTACCCATCGGAGTTCTTTTTAAGCATATTTTCAGTATAAATATAGAAAATACCTGTTGATCTTGCCTGAAATGTTGTCCTAGTCACTTCCTTTGAGCTACACTGAAGATTATTTTCTTACCTAGCTATCTTCTGTACATGACCAATTGCTGTGCCTGCCCCCATCCCATGTGAGAAAGATGAAGAGCTAAAGATAAATGAAGAAATAAAGGCAGGTTTGTTGACCAGAAGAGCAGCCTGGAGCGACAACCATGGCTCCCTATAAGGATACAGTGTAGGAGTGTTGTAGCCACCCAGGAACAGGAAGTGTGTTATTCGCAGGATTACCAGATGAAAATAAGGTGGAAGAAGCATGAATTCTATTTTTTAATATAGATACAATTTTTTAGACGTAATCACAACAGGGATTGTTCATCCAGGGAATATCTAATTGCCTCCTGGGAGATCAGGAAGGATTTTTTTTTCTCGCACTGGAGCAAATCAGATCCCGCTTTTTTGCCCTCCTCTGGATTATAGCTAGGTTCACATCTATGAGGTTGTGGTTGATGCATTTTTCATGCACGTTTTGTGGTGCATTTTACATTTTTAAACCCATGCTTTTGCATGCAGTTTTCATGCATTTTGCGTTTCTTTTTTTCCCCCTTTAAAAACACTGTATATGCTGGTTGCTAAGGAGCAGGCCGGGTCCTTAACAACCGATGAGTCATCAGTTGTCAGCAGGGTTCCCTGCTGACAGCTGAATGTAAAAAAAAAGAATTGCCGCCCAAATAAATTGTGAAAAAATAGCCCTTTGGGTCTGGTATGGAAAGGAATTAGAGTGGACCCCCATGCCAAAATAAAAAAAAAATAAAAAAAAAATGTTGGGTCGAGGGGGGGCGAGTGCTCCCCCCTCCTAAACCATACCAGGCCGCATGCCCTCAACATCCCCATGCCTCTTCCCCAAAACCCTGGTCTGTGGTTGTGGGGGTCTGCGGGCAGGGAGTTTATCAGAATCTGGAAGCCCCCTTTGACAAGGGGGCCCCCCTAGATCCTGCCCCCCTCATGTGAGTGAGTATGGGGTACCTATTCACCAAAAAAGTGTAAAAGTGAATAACGACAGTACAAGAGTTTTTTGCAACTCCTTTTCCAAAAAAATAAAAAACAATGTCCCCTGATGTAGTTTCAATGTCAATCACGACGCCGCTCCCCTGTGACGTCGGTGGACCAGCATGCACCAGTCGATGACATCATGGGGGGGGGCGGTGCAACCTGGCGAAGTCGCCGAATGGCTCCGCCCCATAACTATTTACAAAATGTCACAGGGTGGGGGCAGGCAGACCGCGGTGGCGTTCGTGGCAGTTGCGTCTGTGTCATGATTGACTATGAATTGGGGGGACATTGTTTTTTTTATTTTTTAATAAAGTAATTGTCAAAAAACTCTTGTACTGTCTTCACTTTTACACTTTTTTGGTGAATTTATTGTCCTTCAGACTTTAGGAGGGCCAGATTGTGGCCAGCAGGGGCAGAAAATGTCACGGGCCCAGCATCAGTGAGAATAAATATGACGTCAGGGTTGGTGGTCAATAGGCAGAGTATCCCCCCCCCCCCCCCCCCATTAGTAGGAGGAACAGTATTCCATCATTGGTATCGGTGGAAGATATAGTGCCCCATTGTTGGTGTCAGTGAGAGGAATAGTGCCTCATATCGGTGGAAGGAGTTGTGCCCCAAGGGCCGCATGAAGGCTAGCAAAGGGCAACATCTGGCCCTCGGGCCGCAGTTTGGAGACCCCTGGTCTAATGGAAAGATCAAAAATCGTGACTGTATGGGAACATTCAGTAACAATAAATGACTCTGTCCTAGTTCTAACAGATGAGGTGTTACATGGCTGAGAACTTCTAAAAAAATATAACTGCTGTAAAGCATAAAAGGCTCCCTCCTCTCTGCTCTGCTTGCAGTAAATTAAGCAGAATTCAACTTTAACGCAGACAAAAAATGATATGAACTCATAGGATGGCGCGGCCCTTTGTACTGCTTCACAAAGAGGGGAAAAATGGGTTTAATCCTTCTTTGTCAGAACAGAAAATAGAACAAGGAAACCAGAGTTCCGACAAATGTAATAGCAGATTAAATTCAGCGTAGATACAAATGGCATGATAAGAAATCTATAGAGAAAAAAATTAATTTGCTCCAAAATATCTTCAGAGGAATTAAAAAAAAAAAAAAAAAAAAATGGTAATAATTTTGCATAATCAGCAAGTACCATCTGGAACAATTAAAAAGTGTTCTATAGAAATCTGAGAGCCATTCACATTATATTATTAAGGATCTGGAATTATACAAGCAATAAATCCTTGCAAAACAAAAAAAAAAAAAAAAATGAAAAAAGCCATTTTCTGCAGCTTGTCAGAGCGATATTAACTTTGAATACAGAAGAGCACTTGATAAAGAAATTAATATTATGCAAATGACATCCTGTATTTAAAATCCTCCATGATGGCACAGGTTTTAGTGCGGACGCTGGGAGCTAGCTTCATGTATAATTCATGGGCAAGTTCACCTGTCAGCTTGCAATCAGCGATACGGAGGATGTTCACAAACAGCGCCGAGCAGGGCTTTAATTGGAAAACTCTGCCGCATCTTTCAATTATTAGGAGTAAATTAAAAGCAGATGCAGGCGGCGTTTTAAGGATTTCCGAGCGGACGTGGGAAGCGCAGATTCATTGTTGTTGAGCAGAGGTAGTGGAAGTTGAGATGCGAAACAATTTTGGAATCAAAATCTGTCTGTGCAATCTGTTGGCTGCCATTCGCTTAAAAACTGCAGATTAACCTTTCGTGCGCCAAGTTTCTTCCTGAGCTGGAACAACAGGAACTCCAGACATCAAACAGGAAGGGATTTCAGTGTGGGATAAAAGAAAAGTATAGGAGCACGCATTTATACCTGTACCAATGCAGGGTGACAGGCAGGCTCATAAGTGGAAATTTTAAGAATGGATTAGTCGCATTTGGTGAACATTTTGGCACGTAAGTTTGGAGCAATTTCGACACCAACACTTTAAAGTGTTACTAAATCCACAACAGTAAAATCAGTCTGTATATGCAGTAAAGCATGCTTGTCATACTCACTCTGGAAACTAAGGGGTAATCCTCTGCATTGTGTAAAAAGGCTGTTTGATCCTGTCCTCTATTACTCACCACCTTTTTACTGTCCCCAATATATCTCCTGATAGTACAGAGGCTCGGGGACAAGCTACACATGCTTAGTTTGGCGTGTATTGCTAAAGAGTTTTTTTTTCCTTTCTTCTAATGCCCCGTACACATGGTCGGATTTTCCGATGGAAAATGTCCGATCGGAGCGTGTTGTCGGAAATTCCGACCGTGTGTGGCTCCATCGGACATTTTCCATCGGATTTTCTGACGCACAAAGTTTGAGAGCAGGATATAAAATTTTCCGACAACAACATCCGTTGTCGGAAATTCTGATCGTGTGTACACAAATCCGACGGACAAAGTGCCACGCATGCTCAGAATAAATAAAGAGATGAAAGCTATTGGCCACTGCCCCGTTTATAGTCCCGACGTACGTGTTTTACGTCACCGCGTTCAGAATGATCGGATTTTTTCCGACAACTTTGCGTGACCGTGTGTATGCAAGACAAGTTTGAGCCAACATCCGTCGGAAAAAATGCTAGGATTTTGTTGTCAGAATGTCCGAACAAAGTCCGACCGTGTGTACGGGGCATTAGAGTGTATATGATCAGCATAGGGCCAATCAGCACTGTCCAGACAGAGGGTCAGGGGTTCTGCCACCTTATAGGACAGAGCAGAATGAAAACTCTTCCAAGCTTTAACCAGACACTGATAAAAGTCACAAGACTGCTATATACTGCGGATGAGAAAAGGTATTTAGCAGTTTACATTTACTAAAATAATTGCATTTCCATGTTCTGTGTACTGTGGGAGACCAGATAAAGTAAATGCAGGGTCCTGGAGTTTAGTAACACTTTAATGACATGGCTTTCTTTAGGCACAATAAAAACAATCCAGGCTCTCAATATCAAGCAACTCAATTATCAGGATATGTAGTTTGGAAGGGCAATAAAAAACCTTAGTTAGACTTACCGGTGACGGTATTTCTACGAGCCTTTCAGGACAGCACCTTGGAGAGAGCGTAGCTCCACCTCTTAGACAGGAAACACTGCGTGACAACGCCCCTTTAAAAAGCAGCTGCTTCCACCATGCCATCAGTTGTTACCGAGAAATCCTCCGACATGCTGGAAAATATAATCAGACAATTACCAGGTCCTATAATTATACTTTACATATGATAACCAAGGGAGGGAAGTAGGCTGCTGTCCTGAAAGGCTCGTAGAAATACCGTCACCGGTAAGTCTAACTAAGGTTTTCTCCCTTCGCCTTTCAGGACAGCACCTTGGAGAGGATAACCGAGAAACTTACTTCAGGGTGGGACTACTGCCTGCAAAACCTTCCTACCAAATGATTGGTCCGAGGCTGATAGTAGATCCAAGCGGTAGTGCCTTATGAAGGTCGAAAAACTGGACCATGTGGCAGCCTTGCAGATTTGCTCAGGAGATGCCCCAGCCCTTTCTGCCCATGATGCCGCCACTGCTCGAGTAGAATGAGGTAATACCCCTTCCGGAGGTTCCAGACCCAAAGATATGTATGCCTCTTTGATGGCCTGCTTTAACCATCTTCCAAGGGTGCTTTTGGAAGCTTTACCTCCTTTGTGAGTACCTTCCATTAAAACAAAGAGTGAGGATGACTTTCTGATTTCCTTTGTTCTTTCCAGATATTTAAGCAGGCACCTCCTGACATCAAGGGTATGGAAAGCTTCTTCTCCTGCTCCCGAAGGTAAAAGGACAAAAAGTAGGGAGAATGATTTCCTGTGTACGGTGAAAAACTGAAGCCACCTTTGGTAGAAATGCTGGATCCGTCCTTAAGACTACCCTATCCTGTAGACATCTCATGAAGGGCTCTTTAATTGAAAGGGCTTGTAACTCACTAATTCTACGTGCGGAAGTTACTGCTACCAATAAAATAGTCTTTAACGTCAAGAAACGTAATGATGCTTCTTCTATGGGTTCAAACGGTGCCCTAGTTAGGCCCTGAAGAACTAAAGATAAATCCCATTTGGGAAAACTAACAACAGGTCTAGGCTTTACTTTTGCCATTGCCCTAAAAAATCTGATTATTAAAGGTTCCCCTGACAGGGTTCTTTCCAAAAAAAACTGATAAAGCAGCTACCTGCGTCTTGAGCGTACTTGCTGCTAACCCCTTCTCCAATCCCTCTTGAAGAAATTCCAAAACTGAAAATGTGGTACGAAAATCAAAGTTTTTACTGGAACACCAAGAATTATAGATCTTCCAGACTTTAAAGTAAATGTCTCTCGTCACTTTTTTTCTACTTGCAAGAAGGGTAGAAATAAGCCTTTCTGATAAACCCTTCCGTCTTAAGATTTGTTCTTCAGAAACCAAGCTGTTAGTTTGAGGTAAGCTGGATCTGGATGGAGAATTCGGCCCTGACTCAACAGGTCTGCCCTGATTGGTAATCTCCAAGCAGGTTTCACTGAAAGGTTCATCAAGGTTGAAAACCAGGGTCTTTTTGGCCAATAAGGAGCTATTAATATTAGCTCCGTGGACTCCAATCTGAATTTGGCTAACACCTTTGGTATCAGTTGGAACGGGGGAAAAGCGTAGGACAGATGGAAGTCCCATTTGTGAGCTAACGCATCTACTCCGAGAGCTTGATCCTGTCTCTGAAGAGAGAAGAAGACTGGTATTTTTGCATTTTCCTCTTTTGCAAAGAGGTCCACTTGGGGATGACCCCAACTCTTGGAAATCTTTTCGAATAATTCCTGATTGAGAGACCACTCTGCTTCCCTTATTTCTTTCCTGCTGAGGAGATCTGCTAAGGTGTTTTCCGTCCCCTTTAGATGGACTGCTGATAGAGAGGCCACATTGTTCTCTGCCCATCTTAGGATCTGATGCGCTAGACCCATTAGGGTTTTGCTTTTTGTGCCCCCTTGCTTTGTTATATATAATACTGTCGTCATATTGTCTGACAATATTTGGACATGTTGATTCACTAGAAATTCCTGGAGGGAGAGGAGGCTTAAGTGAACAGCCTTTAACTCTCTCCAATTTGAAGATCTTCTTGCTTCTGGTTTGGTCCAAACTCCCTGAACCGTTTTTTCTTCCAGGTGAGCTCCCCATCCCCAGGCGCTGGCATCTGTAGTCAGCCTTCTGGTTACCGGAAAGACCCAAGGAAGCCCTTTTGAAACGTTTCCTAGGTTCCTCCACCACCAGAGAGACCTTTTTGCTCTTGCCCCCAAGTTGAATTTCTTCTCCAGAGGTTCCTGGTATGACCAATTCATCAGGATATCCGATTGCAGAGGACGGGAATGCAACCTGGCCCACTGTACCGAAGGAATTGCTGCTGTCAACAGACCCAGAGCAGACATGGCTTGTCTTACAGAGATCTCTGCGCTGGATTGAAGTGTTATCAGGGTCAACTGCATCTTCTCTATTTTCTCCTGGGGTAGAAAAATTTTCTGTTCTATCGAGTCTATTTCGTACCCCAGAAACCTTACCCTTTGAGATGGAATTAAGTTTGACTTCTGAAGATTGAGAAGCCATCCCAAACCTCTTAAATGTGTTTGAACTGTCTGTAGGTTGACCTCTACTTGACCCCTTGAGTCTGCAAACAGTAGCAGATCGTCCAAATAGGGTACTATTGAAATCCCCTTCAGTCTCAGAGGCTCCAAAGATTCCGCCATCACTTTTGTGAATACCCTGGGAGAAGAGGAAAGACCGAAAGGCAGAGCCCGAAACTGCAGGTGCCAAATCTCCCCTCCCCCCAGATTGACTGCAAGACGCAGGAACCTTTGTGATGGGGGCGCTATTGGTATATGGAGATAGGCATCTCTCAAGTCGATGGAAGCCATATGACATTTGGGGGTTAGCAAATTCCTTACTGAGAAAATCGTATCCATTCTGAATTTTTTGTATTTTATGGATCGATTTAGGACCTTTAAATTGAGAATCAGGCGGAACTTTCCTGATGGCTTTTTGACCATAAAAATGTGGGAGTAAAACCCCTTCCCCTCTTGATCTTTCGGAACCTGGGAAATGACCTTCTGTTGCATCAGTTCCTGTAACAGAGACTTCATGGCCAGAGCCTTTTCCCGATCCTTTGGCAGGTTTGTGATGTAAAACCGACTTGGGGGGCTTTGTGAGAATTCCAATTGATAACCCTTTTTGACTAACCCCAGAACAAAAGGACTCTTTGTTGTTTTTTCCCAGATTGGTAAGAAGTCCTGTAGTCTCCCCCCTACTAGATGGTCATTGTTTTTTAGGGGTTTGTTCTGGGGTTCTAAAGAGTACCCCACCTCTACCTCTTCCTCTCTGAGAAGACCAGGGTCTCTTCTGTGTGTGGTCCTTTTCCTTATCGGTTTGTCGAAAAGGACGAAAATTTTTCCTCTGCTGTACCGTTTATCCAAACGTGGAGGTCCTGCCAAAACCCTCTCCTTGGAGAGAGCGCAGCCCCTCTGGTTCCCCAAGCAGTGCTTCCACCATGGCGGAGGAAACACTAAAACTGATGGCATGGTGGAAGCAGCTGCTTTTTAAAGGGGCGTTGTCACGCAGTGTTTCCTGTCTAAGAGGTGGAGCTACGCTCTCTCCAAGGTGCTGTCCTGAAAGGCGAAGGGAGAAAGTACACTGGGCTGTCTTCTGCCTAACTGCCCCCCCCCCCCCCCCCAGACATGTATATTATAATATTATAGTGTATATTGAACTATTATTAAATAAAATATATTATTTTACTTAAACCATTCCATATATACATTTTATAAGCTAAATGTACCTCTGCAGATATCTATGTATCACACCTATGTCAAACACAAGGCCGTAGGCCAAATCTGGCCTGCCAAGCCTTGTCATGTGGCCCATCGCACCCAGTTATGCAGCCAGGACTCCATACCCACACCTCCCAGCTCTCACTTTCTGCTCCCGTACCCCGCTGTCACAAGTAAACACACTTGTGTTTACAAGGGACAGCTTTGCCCTCAGTGGCTCCCGGAACTAAGAGATCCCTGCAAACACTCACAGTGGGGCACGGCAGGGACAAATCTCCAGAATCAGAGAGGGAATGATCTTGCTGCAAGGCGAGTCAGAGCCGCCTACACAGTACTAGAACCAGGCCAGGTAGGAGAGAAAGATGTGAGGAAGCTTTTGTGTGCGTGTGGGGGGGGGGGGGTCTGGGGTTGTACATTGTGCACAACGCACCCTAAACCCTGCACTCTGTAAATAGTGCACCTCTGAACTCTGCACTCTATGCATAAGGCACCCCTGTAACCTCTGAGCCCTGCACAAGCACATAACACTCCTGAACTCTGTATGTAGCTCTGCACTCTGTATGTAATGTGCTCCTGATCCCTGCACTGTTTACATCATGCACCCCAGATACAATCAGCCCTTTGAGGGTAGCAATACTGCTAATGGGGCCCACAATGAAATGGAGTTTGACACCCTTGTTGTATCACCTTTAAACTGAGGAAGTGGCAGTTTTGAGTAACAAATTATGCCTTTGGTGAAAGACATGTGATGTTTATTCAACACAATGACCCAGACCCATTTCTAGACACACTACACCATATATTCCTATGGCGCCTCTGCCATACCATCTACTAACAAGTTTTTGTTCCTTCTCAAACAACAAGCCCAATATTTACCTGATAGACATTTCAAGGGCCTAGGACTGGAACCCCAAAGGCATTGAGAGCAATCAGTCCCATCCTGCGTCCAGACAGGAATATTCCCCACTCACATACTAGGAAGGTTGTTGTGTGTCTTATCAGACAGGGTCACGTCAACAGATACAAGTTATGATTCTGAATACTTCTAAACCACTATTATTGTAACTATTAGCTCTACATTCTAACTACACTATAAGGGCTCTCCCACCTATCCCCTTTTTTTTTTTTTAAGTCGATACCTCATTACAGCATCCCCATGTGATGTGCAGGGTCCTTTTTAGGTGTTTCTTTGGTTTTGGGTAGTCCCTAAAGATCCAAAAAGGCTACCAATGTAGGCACTAGTCTCTTCCTTATTCTCCTTGGAGCCAAAGTCAGATGAAATAGAGGGCATTTTATGCGGAACCTGGACTTATTGCAGGGGACAACATCAGAGAGGTAATGCGTGTTGTAGCATAAGCTGTTTATTTATATTTGGCCATTGGATTTCCACGTTAAAGAGGAGCTCCAGTCGTTTTATGTTTATTAAAACAGTTTTTGTAGCTGCTGACTTTTAGTAAATACACACTCACCTGTTCCAGGATCCAGCGATGTGCTAACCTCAGCTGACCCTTCCCACAGGCTTCTCTGCCCCCCCCCCCGGCACTTCAACTGTGGGCACCCGGCTGTGACAGCTTGCGGCTTAACAGCCGGCTGCCTGTGACATGTCCCAGAAGACTGCAGGGAGGGAGGGAGGGGTAGAGGAGAACTTCCTCTCGGATCGCCTAGGCAATCAGAGTGGAAGTGAGAGCTATTAACAGTCCAAAACTAGGTACCCGCACCCCACCCCAAAAAAATGGCATGCCAAATGTGGCAGGGGAGGAGTACTTAAAGCTGAACTTCCCCTTTTGGGTGGAGTTCCGCTTTAACTAGTACGCCGAGACACCTGTGTATTTTCTTTAAGTACCTGCACATACAAAAGCAAGTAGCCTAACTCCCCGCTAATGTAAGGTAATTTGAAAGCAGACATAGATTGACCATTATTAGTTGACACCATTGAAGAGACAAATGCCAGGAGCCTGGCCTTAATTCTACCTGTGCGTGGTAGGTGGGTATATGTGCTTAAGAAATTATCCTAGCTGGACTACAGAACCCCTCCTATTATGGAAATGGAGGTGTTCTGTAGTCGGCATAGGAGATCTGGGCAGGGATGAAAGCAATCAAACGTCAACTCTTGAAGATAGCATTTCCATTACACAAATATGTTCATAATCTGCTCCATCAGCAATTTAAGATTCACTCTCTTTCCCAATATGTGCAGTCTAAAGGTTCATGAATATGGACGTATTTGCAGGCACAGAGCCATAAGCGTAAAATACGCCTTTATTTGCGGTGACCGGGAACATTTGAGAAAATACATACATATGCGTGTGCGCATGTAAACTCCAGTACCAGCATTTTCATGCATTTGCCAGCATACAGCGCATTTTTTAATTCATTTTGATGGGCAGAGTTATGCAGCAGATTGGGCACCAAAACAGGTGTATTTTACACTGTAGAGCCATACGTCAGCAAACATGTCCAAGTGCATGAGTCCTAAGCAGACTAAACAGGTTGTGTTACTAGAACGCTATACTATTTTGACTCTGGCAAAAAACAAAAACGGATTCCTCATTTTCATCTCTAACCACATCCCACAGTGACGCATGCAGTCAGTGGTGACACAGGAAGGGCTGAGGTTCCTTCAAAAAAGTAAACTGTGAATGACAGTCTGGCTTTACCTTCTCTATGCTATAAAAGATTAAAGATGGTTGCACCCAATAGAGGAGTAACTGGTTCTCAGGGGAAAAAAATTAAAGCAGAGTTTTGCTTGCAGAATAAGCATTGGTGAGTTGGTTGTAAGGTAAATAGTTGTGTCAGTTTTTCTGTATAAATATGCAAAGAAAAGGGCATTTGACTCAAAACAGGTATTTTAGCCCTAGATAGATGCTGTTGAGGTAAACCACCAGAAATGTTTTTTTTTTTTAATATGTTTTGGTGACTCTTAGTTAGATCTCCATACATAAATGTCTTTCCACCCACTGTGGCCATTTTGGAGCCTTCCTGCTCTCCCTAATGGATTTATTTAGAAAGACAAGGGAAGGCGACAAAGGTGCCAAGACACAATAAGGCCTCATGTACACTGCTTCCAAACGGATGTTTAGGAGCAGTTGGGCATTTTTTTCAAGTGCTCCTGAACTCTCCTCTGTGTTATCTTATCAGTACATGTACACAGGGTCATTTACAGTCGTTTCTAGGCAGTAGAGTTCACAGGCTTTTTTTGTAACGCAGAAAATGGGTTCAGAAGCTGAGTTTAGAGCCATTTCAAGCGCAGCTAAACGCGGTAACTCGCGTTTAGCCATGTTTCGTTTACAGGCTTTTTCATTTTTGGCAATTTTGGGGGGAAAAAATGCTTCTAAACGCAAACGCGGCTAAACGCAGCAAAATGGACATTTTAAACGTGGGTTACTATCTGTCAAGTTAAATCATTCAGGAGAGGTTGTAAAAACATCCCGTGTACATGAAGCTTAAAACTCTGGAACTCAATAAAATTACCAGATGGGGAAGGAACAGACTTGGGAATTCTAAAAGGTAGATCCCACTGATGGAGTAGCTAAGACTTCATCTCCAGCTTAAAATATCTTTAGCATGGAATGGACTTAATATAATTGATCAATTAATGCCTGCATGTACAGTTGTCTCTAAACCTTTTGTGGGGGTTAGGACCCACTGAAGCCAGCCAAACTTGTACAAAAAAAAAAAAAAAGACTACTTTGAGCCGATTCCAGAGCTTTGGCATACAGCTCCACAACACTATCAAATGAAGGGCCTTAACAGCCATCATAGAAGTACCATTAAACAGAGAGTGAGACGGGGTAAGTGGCTCTGAAATTAAAGGGAGATTCAAACCCTTTTGGCTGATGAGGCACGGTATGTACAATCCCAACCATACAGCAAAGAAACTTAGGAAAAAGTAAATGTACAAGAAGTCCAAGAACCCTTAAGTTATCAAAGGATATGTTTAGGTGCACTCAGGACACATCAGAATCCCTTGGATGTCGGGTCCAAGGAAAAAGAGAAATCATCAAAAGCGCTAGACTGATTCCCCAGAAAATTAGTATTCCGTGAGACAACAGTATGGTGCTCAAATAATGTACAGTTATAGGCTTTAGGGTATTTAGGAATGTTAAAATACAAACGAGTAGGTAAAAAAAAAAAAAACTGCAGTAGAACAGCAGTTAATTATATACTGAGGGACAAAGTAATGTGTGAAAAGCTCACTTTACAAGAGTGAATTTAAAAACAAAATGTATTAACACATACTAAGTATTCTGCAGCCGCTGGAAGCACATACTGCTCATATTGAGTATCTCTATCTGATTAGCCAGCTTCACAATCTCACTTTTCTACCCCTGCAAGGCAAGTCAACCCTGCTCATTTCTCACAAGGGAAAAGATTGGATTTGCTTTCCCAAACAGGTTACAAATAACACAATAGAACCAGTGTGCCCCACAAATTCCCTTTCCTTTCACACAATGTATATATATGTAATATACACTTCGTCCTGACAGATAATTTGTCTTCAACAGAGACCAGATAAAAAATAAAAAAAACCCGCTATAAAATTTGGTGTGGATAAAGATAAAGTCAGTGACCTTTCTATTTCCCACAAGTACCAGTGCACAGTCAGCAAATCTGTGCTAGGAAACGTAAGCTATCTGGGTTAACAACCATATAGGTTACAGGATTTAAGAACAATAAAAGATCTAAGAAGCTACAAATACTAAAATTGGGTCAGGAGTAGAATTTTAAAAAGGTAGTGCTAAAATAGTTGCAATGCTTAATAATAAAAATTTGTAGAGTTTTGGATATACAGTCAAAATGTAGAGTGGTAAAAGCTTTCTTGAATGACCCATCTTACTGTAAAGGTCCACGCACAAGACGTTCTATGCCTGTGATTTAGATAGCTTGTATATTGAAGAACGTTAAATGACAATAGTAGAGAGAGAAGCCTTTGTAGAACAGACCAAGGTAATTCTACTGCTCTAGCTCAATGGGCAGTTACAGGTAAAAGAGAGAACTTTTCTTTAAAGTGTATGTAGGCAGGTTCTAGTTAGTTTTAGTCTATTAGGCTGCCTGGAAGTTAGGAAGGGGTTAAGGCCAAATCCTGAGTGTCCATGGCTCTGCCTCCTTGTGGTGGGCTATAAATACAAGGGGAGGAAAGCTAGCTGGGTCCTGGGTTCTTGGTTAGGAAAGTACAAGGAGGGCTGCAGGCACATGTAACTGGACTCTATTCCTTGGGGGGCTTCCCCTTGGAGGGTACCCAGTCTGGGTACCAAAGACAGCTTGTGGACTTTATTGAAAGGACTTTACATTTATTATGGAGGTATGCATTGGGCTGCCTGAAGACAGGATTAACTAGAGTGTGTATGGAGGAATATGTGAGAGACTGTTTTATATTGCTCTCTATTTACAAGAGTTTCAAGTAAAAATTCTACAGTTCCAAGAAAGTGCCTGTTCAGAAGTTTCTTGGAAAAGGGTGCACGAAAGGTGTATAAAAGAACAGGGCTTATAATGGGGATGAAGAGGAAGTGGTGAAAAGACATTAGAGGTTTAACAGGCAGTGGAGCCGGAGAAGGAGAGACCATATCAGTCTTGCTATGGGTATGTTGGGTGCTAAAGCAGCCAGCGTGAAGTGTGGTGACTTGGCACAGAAGACATAATGCCCTGGTAGTGAGGGGGTTTGCAAGCTTAACCACCTCCCTAGCGATCGGTGCCCCACACACATGGAATAGATATCATGGCAGGGGGTATCCGGAGGTATGAAGCCTGTAGGTCACAGGAGAGGAGAGTGAGAGAGGGAGAACTATAGGCTTGGGTACATGGAGAGTTCATCACTAAAGGTCAGTGAGAAGTTGGATAGTCACTGGAAATGAGGTACGCTGATGGCTCTGCTGGTGGAGCGGGACACAGGCTCTACGATATCCTCTTGGAAGTGTTGCATCGAGTGAGAGAAGTCAAAGTACAGTTAAGAGAAGTGTGAATCGCCAGGAAGTGTATGGGACAGAAGAGTTAATTGTACAAGTTGTTCTGCTCGCTTCTAAGTCAGGAGTAAGGTTTTAATGCTGAATTCACATGACCGCTGTCTCCACCTGCCTGTACAGGCATTGGCGAGTGATGTTCACAGTGCCCCAGATCTGGGCACGTTAAGCCCTGCCCACATGTAAACCCATTTGTTCATAAGACCAAGGGAACAACTGTCCATAGGTTGCATGGTTTGCATCTTTTTATTGATGATTTATATGATCTCCCTCATGCACCTCAGCTTCCAATTGTTGGGCAAATCTCAGTTGCAGCATATGACACTCCCTGCAGACATCACAGCAGGACATCCCTTTGCCCAGTGCCACAGGGAGCCAGTTTGTTCAGCTCTGTTTGTAACAGACAAGACTCCTGGCAGGAGCCTTTGTCAAATAAGCTGCTAAAGCCATCAAGCAAGCCGATGCATAGTGTCATGTGGGGTGGCAAATTGGGGGGAAAAAAAATGAGGAAGTGCATGGCTTCCTTCTATAGAGCATGCACAGAGAGTGGCAATGCAGAAGATGGAGTATCGGCTGGAATAGTGTTGTAGTGTGAGTAGTGTTGTTATTTACAGTGTGAATAAAAATGTGTAAAAGAAAGGTTACACACACATACATACATACATACATATACATATATATATATATATATATATATATATATATATATATATATATATATATATATATAGCCGAGAGCTTACATTTCCTAAAGACTGATCTTAACAGACAGACATTCTACTGTCAGTGGTAGCTTACGCCTCAAACCTAAGTGTCTCAAGGACTGCTTGAATTAGGCAGTCATTCATCTACTTGAGGCGAACAAATTTCAGGAGCTCACCTTTACTAAGAGAAGGCTGCATAGGTGTGCAATCATTTCATGGTAGATTACCCTAGGGGCTCCATCTGCACTGAGACAGAGTAAGCAGAGAGCCAGGGGTAAGAGGGGGGCTCCTTACAAGAGCACCTGCATGCCAGACATATGTCTGAGAACCTGATGAGTATTTTAGCCAGGAACCCTTCCATCATAAGCCGTATCTAAGAACCAGGTGCACCTGTATACAGAGGGTTCTGAGGAGGGTGATGACACTGTTGGTGCAAAGTGGGTCTTTGAAGGGTCAAGAGTACTTGTAAAAACATCTCCACTTCTTTAGGAAAACATAGACTGTGTGTCCACGACAGCCTGGGTTTTAAGTGAGGACTGGTGACCAGGCAGGGAGGTCTGTGAGGAACAGTAACGTAGACAAGGTACTACAGCTATAGCTGCATTTTTTTTTTTGTGGAACTGTGTTCACAGGTTCTAATCTTAAGCAGCTGGGAAACATTGGCATGTAGGAGGGGCTGGAGAAAATTGCTAATGCAGCAACCCTTGCACTGAAAAGAAATGATGCAGACAAACTTGGCCCACCTCTTGTCCAGGAGTGCACTTAGAGAAGTATCCCCTATAAAAACTTTGCAGGAGAAAGTTTTTTTTTCCAGCCTGACTAGCGAGAAAATTGTCTATTCAGGATTGGGGGGGTTGGGTCTTGTGGCACCACTGGTAAAACTAGTGGCAGCACAATATGTTCAAGTGTGCAAGGTGATATTTTGGTGGCTCTACAGTATACAGCTTCTGTTTAGAAGATGTCAAAATAAGGAGGGTACTTCAGATGTGGGATGGTGCTACATCACACTTTTCTATCATGTTAAAAAAGTAAAAAAAAAAAATACACAAAATGAACAAAAAAATAGAAAAAAAAAAAAAAAAAAAAAAAAAACGCCTGTCTCCTGGCCTCCATTCTCACCAAGGAAAAAAATGACATCTCGTCCCTAAAGCCTCCTGTGACATGTACATTTTATCATCCTAGGATGCTTAATTTTCATTTCACTGCAACCATTGGTCAGGAGGCCTGGTGCAGATCATCAGGAGGGCAGGCTCCCTGAACCAGGACCTGGCTATGCCAGAAACAAAAAAAACGGAAGTGCAAGACAAGGCGTATGGCATTGGCATATAACTAGCAGGTAATCTCTGGACCTGATTTGCAGGAATTGGAGACAATCCTGGATAAAAGTTAAGGAGGGGGAACCAAGGGGGAGGCAGTGAATTTCTTCTAATACTGGGATTAAAGGTTTGTCATTCCCCTTTGAGTCTCAAACAGATTATATACAGTGACATCAGTGGGTGTGATAGTGACAGATGTATAATGACGTGAGAATCAGTGACTGAATATATAATGTGTGAATGTCTGAGAGATATACTGTACAATGAGAGTATGACAGATTATATAATATTATAGTATATACAGTTACATTAGTCAGTAAATCAATTGGCAGATTACTTGTAGTGTGACACTGGATGACAGATTATATACAGTGGCTATTTTTTTCTGATAGGAAATGACAGCTTGTGTACAAACTACAGTATATACAGTGACATTAGACAGAGAATGTGACAGCTTTTTAATGATATTAGTTGATTGTAAGATTATAAAGTGTGACATTAGTTGCTATGATGACAGATTATATATTGCATTTGTCATAGTGTGTGTATATATATATATATATATATATATATATATATATATATATATATATATATATATATATATATATATATATATATATATATATATATATATATATATACACATACACACACACACACTTTTTATATTATATTAATATATATACACACACACACACACATACATACACACACACTTTTTATATTATATTAATATATACACACACACACACTATATATATATATATATATATATATATATATATATATATATATATATATATATATACACACACATACACACACACATACATACACAGTAATAAAAAAAGTAGTATTAATGGCATCCCAGTCTTAGTCCGTTGGGTTCAATATTGAATTGGCCCTCCCTGTGCAGCTATAACACCTTCAACTCTTCTGGGAAGGCCGTCCACAAGGTTTAGGAGTGTGTCTATGGGATTGTTTGACCATTCTTCCAGAAGCGCATTTGTGAGGTCAGGCACTGATGCAAACAAAAAAGGCCTGGCTCGCAGTCTCCGCTCTAATTCATCCCAAAGGTTGAGGTCAGGACTCTGTACAGGCCAGTCAAGTTCCTCCACCCCAAACTCACCCATGTGTTTATGGACCTCGCTTTGTGCACTGGTCCAAATCATTTAGTCGTGTTGGGTCGTTTTTCAGGGCTTGGCCCCTCAGTTCTAGTTACATTTTGGACAATTTCATGCTCCCAAATTTGTGGGGGCCCCTTCCTATTCAAACATGACTGCTCACCAGTGCACAGACAAGTTCCATAAAAACATGGTTGAGCGAGTTTTTCGAGTGGAGGAACTTGACTGGCCTGCACAGAGTCCTGACCTCAACCAGATAGAACACCTTTGGGATGAATTAGAGTGGAGACTGCAAGCCAGGCCTTCTCTTCCACATCAGTGCCTGACCTCACAAATGCGCTTCTGGAAGGAAGAATGATCAAAACATTCCCATAGACACACTCCTAAACCTTGTGGACAGCCTTCCCAGAAAAGTTGAAGCTGTTATAGCTGCACAGGGTGAGCCAACTCAATTTAGAACCCCACTGAGATGCCATTAAAGTTAATGTGCGTGTAAAGGCAGGTGTCCCTATACTTTTGGTAAGTGTGTGTAAGTGTGTGTGTAAGTGTGTGTGTGTAAGTGTGTGTGTAAGTGTGTGTGTGTAAGTGTGTGTGTAAGTGTGTGTGTGTGTGTGTGTGTGTGAGTGTGTAAGTGTGTGTGTGTGTGTGTGAGTGTGTAAGTGTGTGTGTGAGTGTGTGTGTGTGTGGGTAAGTGTGTGTGTGTGCAAGTGTAAGTGTGTGTGTGTGCAAGTGTGTGTGTGTGCAAGTGTGTGTGTGTGTGCAAGTGTGTGTGTGGGTAAGTGTGTGTGTGAGTGTGTAAGTGTGTGTGTGTGTGTGTGTGTAAGTGTAAGTGTGTGTGTGTGCAAGTGTGTGTGTGTGTGTGTAAGTGTGTAAGTGTGTGTGTGTGTGTGTGTGTAAGTGTGTGTGTGTGTAAGTGTGTGTAAGTAAGTGTGAGTGTGTGTGTGTGTAAGTGTGTGTGTAAGTGTGTGTGTG